>NW_004624776.1:2459320-2483152 GCF_000247695.1 Heterocephalus glaber | reverse complement strand
GGAGCAGTGGTAGGGATGGTGACCCAAAAGCCCTTTCCTGTGGGCTGGGAGCAGCGGGAGGGATGGTGGCCAGGAAGCCCCTTTCTCTGGACCAGGAGCAGTGGGATCGCAGCTCAGAAGCCCCTCCCTTTGGGCCAGGAGCAGTGGGAGGGATGGTGGCCTGGAATCCCCTTCCTCTGTGCCAGGAGCAGCGGGACAGAAGGTGGCCCAAAAGCCCTTTCCTCTGGGCTGGGAGCAGCGGGCGGTATGGTGACCAGGAATCCCCTTCCTCTGGACCAGGAGCAGTGGAAAGATGGCTCAGAAGCCCCTACTTCTGGGCCAGGTATAGCAGGGCTCAGTACCTTGGTCTGGTGGTCTGGTGTCCTCTGTGTCTTTGTAGTGTGGAACCAGGTGGCTGCCTGTCTGCAGCGGGTTGATTGGGCTTGTTCCTCGTGACTCAGGACCTTGGTAGGGCGTGGGCAGACCTGCCTGTCTGCAGTGGGGTGATTTGGCCTCTTCCGCGTGGCTGGGGACCTTGGTAGGGCGTGCGGAAATATATTTTTAGACATTGCAGAAAAATTATATACTTGTGAATATAGCAAGCGTAAATTTTGGATTGACGAAGCATAAAAACAATGACATACTGGCAAAGAATAAAGAATTCTGGCAAAGAATAAAGATATTTTTCTCCAATACCCCCCACCATCCCAGCCTTTGGCAGCCACCATTCTACTTTCTGACTCAGGGAATTTGACTCAGTATCTCATTCTGATTACTGATTCTCTTATCTTGGATCTTCTCTGTAAAACTCTACACCCTGTCCTAACCCTCTATATTCTTAGTATTCTTTTTCCTTTTCTCTCAATATATTACAAGCCCTAAAGGAATTAAATTGGTGAGACAGTCTTCAAAGACTGGGGTGGGGGTGGAGGTGAAGACTCAGCAGGTCAAGCCAGAATTCTGCTGGGTAGGCACAAGGGAAAGACCAGGAACACTCACAGAGTAGTTGTTGTCTAGTTGCCTAAAAACTTCTTTATGGGTGACAGCCCCTAATTTGTTATAGGTGATTATGCCTACTGACTTTAGTTCCTCATTGAATATTCAACTCTTCCTTCATGTAAAGTAAAACACCTTAGTTCCTTTCTTACTAAAGGGGGTGTTAATGTGCTTATGTTAAACAGTTGGAGTTTTCAATTGAAAAAAACAAGACAAAAAACAAAATCTTTTTTTTTGTAATTTATCTTCCATCATTCCTATCTAGTTACAAGTTTCTAGAGAACGTGGCTGATACTTGTTTGAACTCATTTTATATAACATATAGCTTCTGAAGATGATCATTTTAGTTTTAACCTTCTGTTTTTGTACTTTTAAAAATAACATAATTTATCACATCTTTTTATACTATTGCAGTATATTTATAGCTTATCTTAAATTACTTAGTAGACTGAGGAATCATGGCTATTTGTTTGCCCCTTTTAAAAATTTTTAAATTTTTAAATTTTTATTTTTGGTACCGGAGATCGAACTCGGGACCTTGTGCTTGTGAGGCAGGTGGTGGCACCACTGCGCTAAATCCCTGGCCCCTGTTTGTCCCTTTTGAGTCTCTTCATACTTTTACTTGTCTCATTACAGGTTTGTCTTTTTATATGGTTACTGCTTATTTAAAGTACCACTTTAAGTTTTTTTACAGTTCTATCCATTGTGGAAAGTCCCTGGTCATGTGGCTATTGAGCACTTGTAGTGTGGCCATTCTGAATTAAAATTTGCCTTAAGTATAAAATACACACCAAATTTCAGAGAATTTAAAAAACAAAGTATCTCATTAGCAATTTTAAATTGGCTACATATTGAAATAGTAACATTTTGCATATATTACCTCTTGAATTATTTTACCTATTACTTTTTCTTTTAATATGCTATTAAAATTTTTATATATGTGCCTTATATATTTCTTTTAAACATTATTGGTCTACAGCTAAGTTTAATTATTAGGTCTTATAATAGAGACTTTGGGAGACAAATCCATATTCACAGTGATTTTATTATAAATGTAGTCAGTTACCGGTTACCTTTGGAGCAAAAAAAGACTCTTATAATGAAATTAGAGAATGCTCATCAATAAGAGGGAATAGTCAGTTCAAATTTTTAAGTTGGAGGTGGGCGAAGTGACAATGGGAAGAAATACCTGGTCCCTGTACTGGTGATGGGTGTGATACATAATAATTACTTGTTAACTATTAATATTTTTCTAAAAGTAGGTCAGGATTTGAAGAGATAGTCATGATAAGGGTGTATGACACCATCAGTAGAGTTATAGTTAAAATGCACAGGTGTAAGTTTGGGGCTTGGGAAGATTGGAGTTGTTCTTATTATTGCTTACCTATTGCATTCACTAATAGGAGCTAGAACTTTGAGAATTTGTGATAAAAAAGAGGTGGAAGAAAGGATGAAAGTGAGGGTATTGGAAATTATTTCTAATTTGTTCTCATAAAATCAGTTGTAAAAATTGTAACAGTTTTATCAAAGTAGAGTTAATGGTTTGCTAAAATCTGGAAGAAAATTTTAGCTAGTTTGACAATTCAGTATTCTGTCAGAATCACCATGAAAAAGTAATTTTCCCTATGTATAAGATAACTGTTTTGTAATTTTTCTTCCTCTGTAAGAAATTTTGCCCTCTCACCACTTCCTTTCTGCCTGCCTGCCTCCCCCGCCCCCCGCCTTCCTTTTTTCCCTCCGTCCCTCTTTCCTCTTTGCTCTCCTCCTACCTTTCCTCTCCCCTCCCTCCCTCCCTTTCTTCTTTCCTTCCTGCTTTTTATTTTAAAGATGGAGTGTTGCTATGTTGCCCAGGCTTGTCTTAAAATCCTGGACTCAGGTGATCTCTTTACCTTAGCCTCCAATGGTGTTTCCTTTCTTCAAATCTCAGTTTTTCATTTACTTTATAACATTGAAAGTATATTATAAAATATGTTAGAAGCCAGTCAAATAATATTATGTAAAACAAGAGACTTAATGATTCATTTTTACGAGAATGTGTCTTTACATTATAAATTTCTTTGCAGTATCTGTTCCGATGAATAAAATCTGCTAACATCTGAATTCTGTGTGTTTTTTTTCTCCTAGGTGTTAATCTGTTCACATGCTTGTTTCATTGCTGTTATTATTAAAGTTATCCACGTGGGCCCCTAACAGTCCCTAACTGGATGGGGTTGTATGTGTATTCTTTTAAACATTGACAGACTTTAGATTTAATTGACTCATTTTCTTGGCCTCATTAATGCTACATAGGGATTGGCTATACTGATTGGTCACAGTTCAACAGGATTTCCTGAAAGTTTCTCAGATTGAATTATCATTTTGTGTGTGTGTGTGTGTGGGTGTGTGTATGTTTGTCTAGGCCTTTTGATTAAAAGCATTTATTTCTAGGGTGACAGTTATACTTATTTTAGGGGTTCAGTAGCTGTGAAGAATTTTTCTTAGTGAAAATACTCAGAAATATATGTATAGGGAGTACATTCAGCAAATAGATTCCAGTCATATTTTCTGATTTTTTAATTAAAAAATAAAAATTGATATATATTGGAAATAATGTCCAACCTGGTTACTCATGTGTACTCTGAAAGATAAACTAATATATTTCAGTTAATGCATGACATACCATCATTCAGAATGACAGCTGAACCCAATTACATTGAAAAATTAGGCCGCCAAATTCTGAAATAAATTGAAAATGACCTGCTTGGAAAATATGGACTATAGATATTTACCACAGAGACTTTATTCTCGTGAAAAAGTGGTGGGGTTATGGATGAATATATTATGCATGTTGTGTTTTAAAACATTAATATTGTGTGTAAAGGACTGAAGGTATATTAATGGAAAAGTACTTTATAGAAATATATTTTAATAGATATATTTTGTATGTTATTAGTTGTTAAAGAGGGATTCATTTGTGCTTTATATTATCAATAAGTGGCCAAATATTAATGTGTAACATATACTGAGTAAGTTATTTTATAATTTTATAGTTTTGTTCAGTTATTCAGGATGGATTACTATTGTTATTTTTTAAATTTAATTTTTAAACTTTTAAATTTTTTTGGTATTTTGAGACAGGTATTTTGGTATTTTGTAGCCCAAGCTCACCTCAAACTTAGGGCGACCCTCCTGCCTCAACCTCCTGAGTGCTGAGAGTACAATCATGTGCCACCACACCTGGCTTGGATTACTATCTTTAATACAGATTATCCAGTTCTTTTCTTGGCTACTTTATTTGTGTTCCCCACTTTACGTAAATCATCTGTTGAGTTTGAGTATATATATTCATTTTCAATCAAACTCCAATCTAATCTGGCATATCACATATCCATTCTACCCCACAAATACTCATTGACTAATTTACTATATGTGATGCTAGGGACTGAGAATAGGATGACTGGGACAAAGTCTTTCCTCTGGAGTTTATAGTACTGTAGAACTGACTGAAATATAGGCAATTAAACATGTAAATTCTCTGGTACAAGTATGAAAGGAATCAAAGGAAGGCTTCATAAAGATCATGAATCTTAAGTTGAATTTTGAAAGATGGCTAGATATATCTAGAACTGTGCAGTCCTGTATGACAGTCCCTAGCCATATGTGGCTAATAACAATATGCCTTCTGAGTATAAAATGCACACTTATTTTGAAAAGTATGTATAAAATTGCAAAATACCAATATTGATTACATCTTAAAATGATATTTTGGATACTTGAATATATTGGGTTAAATAAAAAACAAGTTAACTTCACCTGTTTCCTTTAATATTTTTCTTTTAGTATGGCTAACTGAAAAATTAAAATTACTATGTGGGTTATTTCTGTGATTTGCATTGTATTTTTATTGTACAGTATTAGTCTGAATAGAACTTTTTGAAATTTATAAGATTTCTAAAGGAAATGAACAACGAGAAGTGTAGAAAGAAATGAATAGATATTCTAGCATGCTCTTTGTACATATGTGGTTGTAGGTACACATACATAATCTTTATATTGTTCAAACCATTCATATTTTGGGTTACATGTTATGTGCCTCATCCTTAATAATGGCATTTACTTTATAACGCAATTTAAAAACCACATACCATTGGGGAATAACTTGTTCTCCCTGCTCTGGTAAAAATTGCCTAAATAATTCATGGAAATCAATATGGCAACAAATTAAAATGTATTTTTTTATTGTCAGCAAATACTTGGGAGGGCAAGTTGTAACTATTACTGCAGAGTTGAATAAATCATTATTAGAATAAAATGTAGGTGTTTGTTTTAGGATTGGATGGAGTACTATTTTCAACATGTTTAGTGTATATTATTTGTTAGAATGTGTTTCTTAATGAAATAAAAACTTCTGGTAGCTACTATAAAATAAAATGATAGTACACTTTCACAGAAATCGATGTTATTTCCTTTTTACCAAAACCAGAAGTCAAGAAGTAGCTGTGTTTATCTGCAGATATACTTGACTTATCAGTAAATATCTTGCATTAGAATATCTTATTTAGATTACAACTTTGGGCATTAGTTATTAGAGAGACATTTTGAACAGGCCTCTGGACTAAATACTAGAAATCTGAACTGCAAATTCTTGATAAATTTTCAAAGTTTTAGATTTTCAGATTGGAAACCCCTGTCTTGGAAAAGTTACTGTTTTAATCTGGGTTATTCAGTTTTTGTGTTAGCATATTGTAAGTCTGGATTTCAGTCCTATGAAATTGTAGTCTGGAAGTTATCCTGTCTGTGATATTAAGGAGTCTCTTGGGTTTGACTGATTTAGGGCTACCATAACAAATACTATAGATTGGGTGGCTTAAATTCCAGAAATTTCTTTTCTAACAATTCTGGTAGGTAGAAATCTAAGATGGAAGTGTCTGCAGGGTTGGCTTTTCTAAGCATTTCTGTTTAACTTGCAGATGACTGTCTTCTCCCTTTGTCTTCACATGGGTTCTTCCTCATGTGTCTGTGTCCTAGTATCTTATAGGAATATTAGTTACAGGGAATTAGGGTCTACTGATAGGATCTCATTTTATCTTAATTATCTCTTTAAAGGTTCTGTTTCCACAGTTCATATTCTGACATGTTGGGGATTAGAACTTCATATGAATTTTAGGGGGATGAAGTTCAGTCTATAGCATTTGGTCTTAACCAAAGTGAAAATAAGAATAAAAAGAGTGATAGGATAAAAATGTAAATCTTTTATTAGGAAAGTGTAAAATTTCCTTTTTACATAAGATGCTATTTTCCATTTTGTAAACTTGTTACTTTCTTATTTTGAGTTATTTCATCTTTTTCCATGCTTCTACTTTTTTTTCTCCCTCATGTTTTTATTCTTACTATGCTTTCATTTGCTTTTCCAAAGGCATTACTTAGCATGTTGTACCCAGTTTTTTTTTCTTTTTTGGGGGTCCTGGGGATCACACTCAGGACCTTGCGCTTGCAAGGCAGGCGGTGGCACCACTGATCTAAATCCCTTGCCCACATTATACTGAGTTTTGATTCTTCAGCTAATTACATCTTTTTAATATCCACTGCAATATCTGTAGAAAATGGAAGTTTTCACTTTTCTTTAATAATAGCAATAATAATGATAATAATTAACCTCTTTTAAACTTATATTAAATAACATGTATTATGCTAAGTGCTTTACTTGGATTGAATCTCACAACAACCCTGTGAGTTTGGTAGTGTTTTTTAGGTGAAGAAATTAAGGCTAAAAGAAGATGAAATATTTTTCCAAGATTTTATAGCTAGCAACTATTATCAGACTTCAAACTGAGTGTATTAGCTACTTTCTAGTCACCAGGACCCAATACCTGATACTCACAGCTTAAAGGAGGAGAGGATTAATTTGTTCTTGGTTGTAGTCCATGATTGGCTGGCTCTAAGGGACAGATGTCATGGCAGAAGAGAATGGGGAGAGGTAAGCTGCTTATACCATAGCAGCCAGGAAGCAGAGAAAGGCAAGCCCCCTGGGGCCCACCTTCAACCAGGCTCCACCTCCCAACTGCATAAACAGTTATTTTTTTAAAAGCTACTAATGAATATAGCACTACTGTGATCCATTCACCTTGCAAACACATGAGACTTTTGGGGGACATTTTAGATCTAAACCAAAACTGTGTTTCCTGCCTTTTTAAAAAAGAATCCTTAAGAGTTTGATTTGTTGCTGCCTCAAATCCTAACTGCAATTTCATTGAAATTAAGGTATAGAAGTACTTCATCTTTTGATAGCTTTATGATAACTATGGTGTTTACTGTGGCAAAAGTCTGACACACTTAGCTTTAAATGTTTAAATATATTGAAGTTTTGATTTTTTAAACCCTCAATAATCTGCGCACCCATGTGCAAAATCATCTCAGCATCTACTCTTCTTTTAAATTAATTATAGGGACCAAATTCAGTAGCATGCTATGTATGATCTGTCTTCGCCTTTCCTTCTAGTTACATTTGTTTCTTTTAGGTTCTACATTCTTTACTCATAATAAACTACTGCTATTTTCTGGAGATTAACATATTCTCATATCTCCTTGGAGTTAGTTCCACGTATTTATTAGTTCCATTTGAGAAATATTTTATTGATCCCTTACTCAGGCACTGTCCCAGGCATGTTTGTTTTTGTCTTTGCACTATTGAGAGTGATGTTGGAACCCAAAAGATAATTAATAATTAAGGACTAACGAGAAGTTGTTTTCAGGCAAATATGGGGTGTTCTGAAAAGAATCTGTAAATACCTATTTGTGTTTAGCCATTTGCACTTTAAATGAGGGCAGATGGGTGAAAGCAGAGTTGTGAAGAACAGAAGCAAAGCATTTCTTCAGTTCCTGAGTCCCTTTGTAGGTAGACACTTTCAGCTGAATCAACTTAGTATTGGAGCAAAAGTAGGTCCAGGAGGCCAGAAACTGTGGATCTAGGAAAGGACTGTTGTGATGAGCAGTTGGGTGCTTTACACAAGTGCTGTAAGAACCCATCACAGCAGTGTGGCCTAGAAGACTGTCACTGTAAATTTGGTAATTGTCTTTTTTTCTTTAAGTTGATGGTTACGGTCTTGCATTACTGTTACAAAGTAACATTAACAGTATTCTTAGCTGGTCTTAAACCATGAAAGTTATCCAAAGGTCTGTTGGAGAGAAGCAGATTAAGTATGTTATTGCTGGGTGGTTGGTAAGAACATAGAGATAATAGGTCCAAACCTTAGGGTAGAGCAGGATTAGAAAGATGATTGTTGTTTTTAAGGACTTGTAATTCCAGTAAGAGAGCCATGTGTAATAAAAAATGCTAGATACTGTAAAGTGATCAGGCTTTTGTGTTATAACTAACCTCAATTCAACTCCTGTCTCTGATTTTCTTTGGTTGTGACCTTTCATGAAAGTTAGATACCACAGTATCACACAAGAGAAAGTGATTAGCTATTTGGAAGAGCCAGGAAAGATTTAAAAGTGGAAGAGTTCCTTGCTTGGAAGATTAACTGGAGTTACTGGGTGGAGTAAGGGCATTCCAGATAAGGAATTTGAATTAGCATGATTGAACATACTTAACTTAAACATTTACAGTTTGAACATCCTCAAGTCTAAAAATTTAAAATTTGAAATGCCTCAAAATGTGAAACTTTCTGATCAACAATATGATTTTTGGATTAGGAATACAGTACTTAGTTGGTGAAGTCTATGTAAATATTCCAAAATCCAAAAAACTCAGAAATCTGAAACACTTCTGGTCCCAAGCATTTCATATAAAGAGTACTCAACTTGTAGTACTGTATTTTCTTTCTAAAAGTGTTTTCTCTCCCAGCAAATATTTCCTTATCTTTTAAGACTGAGCTTACGCTTCCACCTCTTATAGATCCTTCTGCAACTCACAGAGTTTTGAAGCAGTCCAGGATTTCCATTTTTATGTTTCATTAGCACCTCATGAATACATTAATATCTCAATAAAATCAGAAGTTACAGTCCTGACCTGCAATATGGTTCGTGAAACTGCAGTTTGACAAGAGCAAGGTCTCCTAGACTACCAGGGGGAAGAGGAGGGGATAAAGACAGTGCCTTAACAATATGTATATTTATATATGAAAAGCATAAAGAAAAGCAGCTCTTTCCAAAACCAGCATCGTCCATTGTTGCATATTTCAACAAATATAATAAATCAATAATAGTAGTTACAAGTTTTATCAAAATGGTATTAGACTTATGATTTAATAAGAACTTTTGGTGGGGAGCGAAAAATGCTACTGTATTACTCTTACATGTCAGTTATGAGTTATAAATTAATCTCACAAATGTTAAATTTGAAAAAATGTTTCTTAGAAAAAAGGACATTATTCTCACTATAATAACTCTGTATCATGAGGATTTTTTCCTACATTTTTATTAGTGTTTAAGTATAGACTAAGGGTTTTCATTTTGGCATATTTATACATGAATGCAGTATACTTTGATCATTTCCCCCAGTTACCCTTACTCTTCTTTTTCTTCCCTATCCCCTTACTCTTCTCTAGTTTGTTTCCCTTTTGCTTTCTTGTGTTCTGTCTTTGTGTCTCTCTGTGTCTCAGTTCTCTGTTATCTCTCTCTGTCTCCACCAATATTCTTTATTCATTTGTGATAGTTGCCATTCTGACTGGGATGAAATGGAATCTCAGTGTAGTTTTGATTTGCATTTCCTTGATGGCTAAGGATGTTGAACATTTTTTCATATACATATTGGCCATTTGTACTTCTTTTGAGAAGTTCATTTTGAGAAGTTCAGTTCATTTTACTCAGTGATTGGGCTGTTTACTTTCTAGTATTGTTTTTATTGTGTGTGTGTGTTCTTTATGCATACTGAATATTAATCCTCTGTGGAAAGAGTGGCTAGCAAAGCTTTTCTTCCATTCTGGAGGCTTTCTTCACTCCATTGTTTCCTTTGCTGTGCAGAAGCTTTTTTTAATTTGATGTAATCCCTTTTGATTCTTGTTATTTCTTGTGCTGTTAGAGTCCTAGTCAGGAAGTTTTGGCCTGTGCCTATGATTTCAGTTGTTTCTCCTATGGTTTTTTTCTAGGGGTTTCAAAGTTTTTGGTCTTATACTTATGTCTTTGATTCATTTTGAATTGATTTTTGTACAGGATGAGAGATAAAGATTTAGTTTGAATCATATGGATATCTGTTTTTCCCAAAATCATTTGCTAAAGAAGCTATCTTTTCTCCATGTATGCTTTTGGCCCCTTTGGCATGGGCACTTTATCTCTATTTCACACATAAGAAAAGTAAAGCACAGTGATGAATTTGAAGTTAAGGACTTTGGGCAAAATATAGAGCAAAAGGATTTTTACAGGAGAGTGACATGATAAGCAACATGTTGGTTTCATGTAGAATGATCTGGTTGGATAGACTTGTGTCCTCTTATCCTTTCATTATTTCTTGTATTTTTCTTGTGAAACAGGACTGCTTAGAGAGAACTGTCTGTCCTGTGGTGAGGTATATGTAACTATTAGGATGCCTCTTCTGGCTCCATCTGGTATTTGTTTCTTTTAGGCCTTTTATAACCATGAACTGAAGTATTGACTCTCTGTATTTGGATTTATAAATTAATGTGCAAATACTATTTTGAATCAAGTGAGTTTCTGTATTCAGGTTTTCTATAAATAACTTGGCCTTTGTGGTGTGACTAATTTGAATTCAGATCCTGGCTCTTCCTTTTGTTTGCCTAGTGACCTTGAGCTAAGTATTACGTCTTTCTGAGCCTTTATTTTCCTCACTCTGTTTGTGTAACTATATATACTTTATGTATAAATATATATGTCCATTACATAAATGGAAACAAGAGAGAAAGATCTTATTTCCCCTTTCTTCTCCTCTCAAGTGGGAACTGTGTATGTGAGAGAATTACATGTGTAACAGATCATTATATTGTTAACAATTTCTGTTACCATATAGAATATTCATTTAGTGCATTGTTACTCAAAGTGTGGCCTACAGATGAGGTTTGTATTATTTTGTGAAATGTTTGCTGGCCTAAGGGCAGAGGAGGAGTTTGTGTCAGAATGCAAATCAGCTATATGACTAAGCACAATATTTATTTCAACTAACTTTTTTTTCCTCCCCTTATAACAAGACTTCCTTGATGAAGGAAGCAGCAATGCGTTGACTCATCTTTTACTTCAGTCTCCTCATTGACTAACCACATTGGTAGCATTACAGTACTTTGGGTGATTTGAGCAAAATTTAGTTTTATTTCTATTATTTTCTTTTGCTTTGTATTGTTAGATTGCCTATTATTCATGAAAACACTAATTTTGGATTTGGATTCTAATCTTGTCTTTGTTACTAATTCAAGCCCGAAAAGCATTAATCCACTTATAACGGTTATACTTCCATTACCCCAATACCCCCAGACCTTATTTTGTCTTACTAAAAATGAACATTGAGTTAGATAACTTGGACTTTGTAGGCTTTAATATGCTGATAATCTATGATTTTTAATATTATTTTTTCCTTTTTTTTTTTTAAAGCACAGTATAGGCCTAATTAAAATAGAACATAAGAGGCTGGGGACGAGGATCACAGGGAGAGCACTCATGTAACACGCATGAGATCCATAGCACCAAAAAAGGAAAAATAAATCCTTTATAAAGTAGGAGGAATGAAGCACTGGAATAGAAACAAGCTTTAAGAAGCTTGTTTTTGGCCAGGGATTTAGCTCAGTGGTTTCACCGCCTGCTGCGTAAGCACAAGGACCCGAGTTCGATCCCTGGTACCAAAAAAAAAAGAAGCTTCTTTTTTTTTAAATAGATATTTTACTATACTCATGTCAACCTGCCAAGAGATTAGTGCTTAAAGATATGTTGATTAGTAAGATGGTTTTTGTCCTCACATAGTATCTTACTATTTTCAGTTGCTATAATGGAATACCTGAGACTAGATGATTTATTAAGAATAGAGCTTTATTTTGGCTTGTGGTTCTGGAGGCTGGAGAGTTTAAGATCTGGCAGCTTTTGGTGAGAGTCTCATGCTGCTTCAACTCAGGTACAAAGTGGAATGGCAGGTGGAATTGTGTAAAAGAGACATACTGTTGGGTAGACTTGCTGTACAATAACTTGCTCTTGGAGAAACTTATCCAGTTCTCTGAATTTGAATTCACCTGAGAAAGGCATTAATCCATTCATGAAGGATCTACTCCCATGAGCCAAATACCTCCTGTTAGGTCTCACCTCCCAACACTGCTGCATTGAGGAATTAAGGTTTCAGCATATGAACTTTTTAGGAATACACTCAGTATATATAAATATAATATACAGTATATATAAATATAATATATATGTGAATATATGAGTTGATATGTTAATATGGATCAAAAATGTCTGAAATAGGAGGCTTTGAGGCTAACTCTCCAGAAAAGAGATAAGCAAATTTTTTCTATAAAGATCCAGGTGTTTTAGGCTTTGTGTGGGCAAGTGGTATCTATTATAACTACTCAAATCTGTGATCATAGTGGAAAAGCAGTCATGTGAATGAAAATATATCATTTTCCAGTTCCAATTTTCTGGCACTAGTTAGGTACTCTAGAATTCAATTCAGTTTTTATACTAACTGGAGTTAGTGCAGACTACAAAGTTAAGGGCAAAATCTGTTAAGTCTGACACTAATTGTCTGTAATCAATGCACACAAGTTAGGGGAACAGTACCTCAAGTAGCACTACTTATAGGAGATACCTTAAAAATTTATTTATTTTTATTAGTACACTGTTGTTGCAAATAATGTTTACATTCCTTGTGGGGAGTTGGTACATGTACCAAACACATTTTAATTCCTTTTTTCATCTCCTTCCCATTCCCTCCCTCCGTCTATTGATCTCCTTCCCCATTTGTGAAAGATTTGTCTACTTCCTATTTATCATTTATTTTGTTCTTTATTTTTACTTTGGGTTTCTCATATAAGAGGGACCATGCAATATTTAAGCTTGTGTACCTGATTTATTTCACTTAGCATTATGGATACTTTTTAAAAGTTGTTTGGTGAGCATTAGGAAAATTTCCAACACATGTGCCCTAATTAGTAATGTATTTTAATATCAGTTGAGATGAACCTCAGTTTTCCCTAGACATTAATGACTATTTGTGCCTCTGATTCAGAAGGTTTGAGAATTACCTACTAGAGCACAACTGTTAGGTGCTACTCTGCCAAATAACCATGATTTTTATTACTTTGTTTGATTAGTAATATTTTTGTTTAATCTTTAGCCTTTAGGATGTTGATTATCTTCTATCAATTTTTGAGTCCTACTCTTGTTTTCTTTTCTTTTTTTTTTTGCTACTGGGGATCGAACTCTGGTCCTTGCGCTTCCTACTCTAGTTTTCAAAGAAAGGAATTAGAACCTTCGGTTGGAGTTTTATACCTCTGAGTTGAGTGGGCCTGTTACTAGGCAGATTCTACATTCTTGTAGTTGTCCAATTAGGGAATAGAAATTTGACACTAAATGCTGTGTAATGGAGGTCACAGCATAAACAAAGTTTTTGATCCACATCTCCTTCCCCTCCCCTCCTCTTTCTTTCTCTTCCCTCCCTTCCATTCTCCTCTACTCCCCTTCCTTTTCCTCAAGAGTTGAAATGGTTTCCTGTTCTAGCCTGGAGATTTCAGAGTGGAATGAATAAGATGATATCAACTTATCAACTTCTCTTAATAATTTTACATCTAGGTATTCATGGGGTTTTGTTACCAATTTTTGACCCCATATGGGTCCCATTTCCCTGTAGGAATTGCAGTTTTTATTCTTGGCAAAAAATAGAAATGAGAGATAAACTTGCAAATTAACTTCTCAATCCATGGGGTAAAAGAAATAAGAGGGAGGGATAAGCTAATACAGGGTAGGAATATTCATGTCTGTTTTGGCATGGTGCAGAGATTTTCTGGGAATTTAGAATGTTATGTCATTTTACTCCTTTTATTTGTTTTGTTCCAGTGTTGTGGCAACTGTCATGACCCTGGGTGATATGTCATTTAGCATGCAGATGGGATTATGATGAAGTACAAGATTATGTAGTGGTTACTTTGGCAGTCATCTTAGATGTAACCAGTTTTGGCTAGACCACTAGAAGAGAAATTTGTGGACTATAGGCATTCCATTTTTAAAGCCAACCAAGATTGAGGCAGAGTAGAAATTTAGCTGAGTCAAATAAGCAGTAAAAAATTGGATCAGGGTAGCAGTATAAATTGGTCACAAAGATGGACATTTAGAAGGCCTTTTAAACAAGTATAACACAGTAGTGGGCCAGAACTGAATATTTTAATGGAAATAGGGAGGATTTGGGTTTGCTGTTGTTCATGTGCATTGATGATGTGACTGTAAGCAGAGAGTAAAGAGTGAAGAGAATTGGTCTATGAGTCCATGCATAAAAATGAGGGTAATTTTTAAAAAATTGAATAACTTTTAATATTCTTGGACATGAAGTTAAGCCCCTTAGGAGAAAAAAATAGAACAGTAACAATTTTTACCTAATAGTTCATATATGAGGCATAGAATGTTCTGATTTAGATCTGAAATATCCCCCCAAAGTCTCATGTTTTGAAGGTGATTGGATCATGGTATTGTACTCATCGGTGGAGTCATCCATTGATGAGTTCAGAAGCAGAGTGTGCTGTTAGCAGATAGGCATGGTTAGAGATATGTTACTAGGGTGTGACATGGAAGGGTGTATTCTTATTCCCAGATCCTCCTTTCTGTCTCTGCTTTCTGGTTGCCATGGGTTTAACAGCTTTCTTCTGTCATGCTCTTCTGCCATGCCATTTCTGCCTTGGAGTGAGTCAACAATGGATTGAAATCATGAGCCAAAATAAAACTCTCCTTTTTAAAGTTATGGATAGTGGGCGTTTTATCCCAGTGATAGAAAAAGTGACTAAGACAGCACATAACCCTCTTAACCCTATGGCATAAAGTTGTGTAATCTACAGATTACATCTGTGGAAGCCAGATCAAGTAACTTGCCTAGTTTAAGGGGGTAGAGATGTCTCTTCCATCTCATTGTCTTCTTTCTGCTCTTCCTCTTCCTTCTCTTTCTCATTGCCTTCCCCCTCACCCCCTTTCCTCTTCCATTGATAGAGTTATTAGTGAATTTCATATAAATGGCATTTAAAAATATAAATGAACTCTTTTGAGAAAAATTTCTTTTAACAGAGTACTTTTGCAGTTTGTTCCTGTCCTGTTGAATTTATCAGCAATGTGTAACTTAATTGAAGCCGTGGTATGACTGTACCAGAGTTATCCGTTTTCTTTTTGATGGAACTCTGGGCTATTTCCAGATTTTGTCTGTGAAGAGTAAAACTTCCTTGAAAATTCATTGTAAGTCATTTTTGGGGTTTTTTTTTGGGGGGGGAAATACCTAAAAATGTAAATGTTGGATCAGAGAAATGGTGGATGCTTGGTTTAATGAAAACCTATCAGATCTTTTCAAAAGTGTGAGGGACCCATCTACTCAGAGTTTCTTATGATCAATCGTTTAGCCATCAGGATGCGGGTACAGTCATAACTCATTGTGGTTTTCATTTGAATTTCTAGAGTGGCTAGTGTTGAGGCTTTCATGTCTTCATTGGCCATTTGCAGATCTTCAAAATATCTGTTCAAATATTTTGTAGATTTGTAAATTTAAAAATACAGAATTTTAGGCTGGGAATGTTGGCACATGCCTGTAATCTCAGCACTTGGGAGGCTGTGGCAGGAGGATCACCATGAGTTTGAGGCCTGCCTGGGCTACATAGTGAGTTCAAGGCCAGCCTGAACTACATAAAGACCCTGTCTCAAAAAAAAAAAATACAGAATTTTAAATATATAATCAGTCTTCCCCCTCCCCCTTTGGTAGATGCATTTAAAAAAAAAAACTTTTCCAGTCTGTAAAACTGTTCCTAAAACAATTTTTTGATGATCACATTTTAATTTTGATGAAATTTAAATAGCCAACTTTTTAATTTTTTTCATTATTGCTTTAAGAAATCATTGCCTTCATTATAGATCATGTAGATATTCTAGACACCTTACAGTTTTCATTCTTGTGTGTAGGTTTATGGTTGGTATGAAATTAATTTTTGCTTATAGTGTGAGATACAGTTCAGGTGATTCTACCATGGTAATATCCATTTGTTTAATCACCATTTGTGGTAAGGAGTTTGCTATCTAACTACTATATTGTGGCACATTTGTAGAAAATTGATGTTTAAGAGTATGTCTTGTTCCATTGATATATATGTCAGTGTTTTTGTTAGTAATATGTCTTTATTACTGTAGCTTTATGTAAAGTTTGAAATCAAGTAATTTGAGACTTTCAATTTATTTTCTTTCTAAGATTGCCCAGAATATCCTAGTTTTCTTATTTATTTAAATCAACACTTTAATACTGTCAGTTTCTGCCACAAGCCTGGTGACAGTATGAATATATTTGCATTGAATGTACAATGGGGAAGTTAATTTAAAAACACTGAGTCTTCCAATTCATGAATGTGGTATATCTCTCATTTATTTAGATCATTTTAAAACTTTTCCAGTCATGTTTTGTAGTTTATAGTCTAGAGGCATTACACTTTTGTTACATTGTTTATTAGAATTTTAAAATTTATTTTTCAGTTGTTTGATGCTTATATATAAAAATAAAATTGATTTTTATATATTAAACCTATTGTGTCTGAGTTTACTAAAATGACATACTTGTTTAAATAGTTGTTTTATAGTTTTCTTAGGATGCTCTGTGTAGTCATGTCTCTAGAAATAGAGGTGGTGTTATTTTTCCATTTCTAATTATTATGTTTTTTCTATCTCATATTTCTCTAGTTTGCATGTTCAGTACTGTGTTCAATATAAGTGATGAAAGTAATCATTCTTGGCTTGTTCAGGATATTAGGAGGAGCAGTCACTCTTTTACCATTAGGTAGATTGACCATTGAAACATTTGGCATACATTTTTGTAGGTACCATTATCTGATTGAGGAAGCTCCTTCTAGTCATAGTTTGTTAGGAGTTTATCGTGAATTTTGTCAAATGAATTTTTTGGTGATTGAGGTGCTCTTTTTTTTTCTCCTTTGTTGTACTAAATAGCTGCATTTACTTTGTTTAAATTGCTTTATTAAGTCAAATTCACATACTATAAAATTCACCTTTTTTCTTAGCATAGAATCAGTGAATTCACAATTATTTAATAATATTCATCATATAATTTTAAGAACATTTCCATTGCTCCTTAAAGAAGTCTCATACACATTTGCAGTCACAACCCTTTCCTGCCCTCGGCCTTTACTGATTTGCCCTCTACTAATTTGTCCTCTTCATATTTGTCTCTTCTGGACATTTCATATAAATGGAGTCACATCAAATGTGGTCTTTTATGTCTGGCTTCTGTCACTTCGTCACTTGGTATGTTGTTGAGGTTTGCTTGCCTTCCTTTTTATTGCAGAATAATACCCCATTGTGTGGTTATACTGTAGTTTGATTATTTTCAATTTATGGATATTTTGATTGCTTCCAACTTTTGGCTTTTATGAATTATACTGCTGTGAACATTTGCATCCAGGTCTTTGTGTAGACATATCTTTTTGTAGATATCTACAAGTGGAATTGGTGGATCATGTTGTAAAATTTGTATTTAACACTTTAAGAAATTGCAGAACTCTTCCCATTATGGTTTGGATCTTAACTGTCCATCAAAGGCCCATGTGTTAAAAGCTTGGTTCACAACACATGGCATTATTTGGAGGAATAGTGGAAGTTAGGTTGTTGGGGTATGCTCTTCAAGGTGGTATTGGGACCCCAGCCTCTTCCTTTTTCCTTCTGAACTGGCATGAAGTGAGCATCTACCTTGACACTTTGCTTCTGCCATGATTTGCTGCCTTGTTACAGGTTCAAGACAATGAACAGGGCCAAGCAGCCATTAATTTAAGCCTCTGAAAGCATAAGGCAAAATAAACATTTCCTTCTGCTAAGCTGATTATCTCAGATATTTTGTTAAAATAATGAACGTGGGACAACACAGTTTCCAAAGTGATTGTGCTACTTTACATTCCCACAGATAATGTGATATTGATTTTTGAATGTTAAAAATAACTTTGCTTTCTTGGTTGATATATATTTTCCATCTTAGATATTGTTGAATTTGAATTGCTGAAATTAAGTTTCTGACTTATAAATGAGTTTTGTTCTGGGAGAATATTTGTAAGTTGGATTCATTCATAAGTCTGACAGAATGAGTCTTGTATGCTTCTGACACAAATAGACATTGTAAAGCATAAAAAAACTTCACACATTCCATGATCTAGTCCTTGTTTTTTAGAATTGTACCAGTGGTTGAACGTTTCATGTTATAAGAATGAGTGATGTCTACCATCTTTTCACCTCGGTCCAGTCTCTCAATTATTTTCAATTTTGTTTCCATGGTTATTGCTTTGCACTTCCTAGCAGTCCCCTTCACATCATCACTGCTTTTCCTCTTCCTTCCGGACATCCTGGGCCCTGATTGAGCACTGTACTGCTGTACACTGCTGCACTGTAAAGTCAGTATACAGCAGCACAACTGTGACAATGTCCAGCAGAGCTACTTCTGCAATTTGTTCGCATTTAGAAATGTTTGTAGTGCGAAGTCCATTCACATCTGTGAAAGTTCACAACTTGCATGTTTGTGAATTGGAGACTTTCTGTAGTTGTGAAAATATGTCACTCATTAAATAAAGGCAGCTGGCTTGAAGCAGACCTCTCAGCCATTTCCAGTGCAAATTATGTTATTGCCTGGTTTTAACACATACTGCTTTCAGTGTATCATTTATAATTATTTATTGACTCATTTATTTTCTCATTATGCATTTTTAAGTTTATAGAAACCAAGTATGTGTGTGTGTATACATGCACATGAATATATCACATTCTCTATTTTGTACTGTCCATTTTTTCAGGATGCTATAAAAAATGTAACTTGATGGCTTATCAGAAACAGGAATTTATTTCTTGGTGTTCTGGAGGCTTAAACTTTAAAAATGGTATTTAATCATATTTGAAATTTGAGATAAAACTTAACTCTTTTGACCAGAAATTTTTATAATTTCCATGTTTGTAATTTTCAAGTAGAGTGATAGCACCAGAGAAGAATTTCTGTCTTTGGGACTTCTATATCAAAGAGTATCATATTTATACTTAGAATGTATTGAAGTGAGAGATTTGGAGGCTCAGTAATTTTTTTAATTAAAATTTTGTTAGTGAAAAGTTTAGAACATTAGGAAGTAACAGTTATCCATACTACTCTCGTTTAGAGTATTTAAAAACTTTGTATATTTCCTTTTAGTGGCCCCCCCAATCCATTAGATAGGCATTGGGCAGAATAAAATGCAGCCTTACTCGTATTGGTACATATTTTTGATAGTGATACACTGATGTTAAGTTTTGAATTGTCCTTTTTCCTTCCCCTGCCAAAATAGGTGATATGTTGGGATGTTAACCTCCATTACCTCAGAATGTGACATTATTAGGAAATAGTATCTTCACAGACATGGTTAAGTTTAAATGAGGTCAAGTGGATCCTCAGAGGATGTAATTGACATCTTTATAAAAAGGAGAAATTTGGATGTAGAGACAGATATAACCTAGGGGGAAGATGATGTGAACATATATGGAAAAGATAGTCATCCACAAGCCAAGGAGAGAGGCCTGGAACAGATCTTTCACTCACAGCTCTAAGAAGGAATTAACCTTGTCTATTCATTGACTTCAGATTTGTGTCTTCCAAAATTGCAAGAAAATAAGTTTTTATTGTTTAAGCCACCCAGGTTGTGGTACTTTGCAATGGAAGCCCTAGCAAACTAGTATGTATGTTATCAAATTGTAGCATTTTTATAATTACTATGTCTTGGTTTTTAAAGTTTTATTATATTTGTTTTATGGACATGTTGTATATAGTTAGGTAGATTATAAAATTTTTGAGATATGGCTTATATTTAATTATCTTTCTTTTCCTTATGTGAGATATAAAAGATGTTTGTAGGATACCAATAGGAATCAAAAGTTGAAAACAATTCATGTTATGGAAGCAGCACTATGTAAAATATAAAACTGGGCAAAAAGTATTCAATTTTAAGCATTTTTTAGCTACAGTTTCCTCACATTCTGATGTCACACACTTAGATATGTATATATATGAAATTTATGTATTTTGCCTGTGAGTTTAGAATTTTTATTTTAAAACAAATACATCCATATTATATGAAATTTAGAATGAAAAGAAAATAAGATCATCAGTTCTACCACTGGAACACTATAACCACTAAGGTTTTTGTGATTTTTCTTTTAGGCTTTCATGACTGCAGAATTCATTTGCGTATAAATTTAAACCTTTTAAAGTTAATATTTACCAACATTTACATGTTATGAAACTTGTCTAATTCAGATTGGATATGTAGGGCTGGGGATTTAGCTCAGTGGTTCCAGTGCCTGCCTTGCAAGCGCAAGGTCCCAAGTTCGATCCCCGGTACCAAAAAAAAAAAAAGACCTACAGAATGGATATGTAATATCCTCTTTAATCATATAGGAGGCATTTCTGTAAATATTCTGTTTTTGGATATTTTTTCAATTGTTGACTCACTGCTGCAGAGAACCTTTTGTGCATAAGCGTTTCCTTTATTAGGACAATTTTTTGAAGCTCATTTCTAAAGTGGGATTTCTAGTTTAAAGCAATGGGATATTTTTATATCTCTTCATATTAAAATTTTTGTATCTCTACATATTAACATTTGCTTTGTAAAATGGAAATAATTATAAGAATTATTTTATTCATACTAGAAATGAAACTTCTAGCATTTGATATTTGTTTTGATATGCATAATTACTTTCAATGTTTTTTCATCTATAACTAATCATATTTTTATTCTTAATGTTTTTACATTTTCTGAGAAAGTTCTGCATTTATAAATATGTATGAAAAATAAATTTCATTATTTTTACTTCTGTAAATCTTGACTGCAGATATTTCATTAGTAAGTTGATATTGGAAGGATCCTCATGAAGCATGGAATTCAGCTGAAATAAGTTAGTAATTTTGAATCTTGGCAGATGGCTGGAAGTTCAGATCACCATTTCTGTGGGATTCTGGGCCGTATGGATTGATTTCAAGCTAGTTCTGCTATCTAAATTAATTTTCTTACATTGTAGGGTATTGTGGTCAAATGACAACCTTCATAGTCAAGTCCTTTAGTTAGACTTGGATAGAATGAGCTCAGCAGAGCCTCAGCTGCCATTATTTGTTGCTATTGGAGTTTGGAAAATGAGAGATTTAACTTTAGAGAAGTGTCTTGCCCAGGGTCACATTATTGATTTGAAATGGTGTCAGAATTGCCTTAGTTCACCCATTACCTTAGTTTTTTAACCTCAGTATGGTGCTTTCATGGTTACCAACTTTTTGTTTTAAATTGTGAGGGATCCCTTTTCTCACCTTGCCCTTTTCTGAATTTCTACTAAATTACATTTATTGAATAAACATTACTTTGATTTTACAGTGAGATAACTAGATTAAGAACTTTGTAAATATCTGTATTCAGTAAAGTATAAAGGAATATGATGTTTGTTAGCTTGTGTGGTTTTAATTTTAGAAACTATTGTATGTAAGACTTTTTGAAATATTAAAAGTAGTTTAAGCAGCATGCATTGAGTTCTAAGAGGCCTAGAATCTTAATGAAAGGAACAATGGAGTAGATAATTTAAAACATCTTTTTTAGTTTTAAAATGATGATACTCTCTTTCCATTGCACATTGGTGTAGGGACTGATTCTTCCTATTATTTTCCAAATGGTAATTATTTTGTTTTCAGACCAACAAGCTAATATATCAAAACTTTTGCATGTGAATATAGTTGTTTTTAAATCACCATGTATAATGTAAGTAATTTATGAGTTTTAGACACAGTATCCCTCAAATTTATTATTTTTCTTGCCTAATCATTTTAATAAATTTTATTTTATCCCATTTACCCCACAAGCTCCCTCCCTTTCCTATGTACAAAATCTTTGTTTCAATTTTTTCTTCTATTTTCACTTCTTTTCTTGTCCCTTCCTTCCTTTCTCCCTCCCTCCTCCCTTGTTCCCTTTCCCATTTGAACACTTTCTTCCCATTTTCCAACATCCATTATACATTTCAGTCCATATTTCCACTTTCAGTTTCTCACAGCAGAGAAACAATGCGGTATTTAAATGTGTGTCCGATTTATTTCACTTAGGAGTATGGTCTCAAGGTCTATCCCTTTAGCTGTAAATGTCTGAAGCTCATCCTTCTTTATGGCAAAGTAGTACTCCATTGTATAAAAAATTTTTCTTTATCCACTCATCAGTTGATGGGCTGTTTCAAGATTTAGCTATTACACACTGTGCAGCTATAAACATCGGTGTGCATATATTGTGGTGGTATGATGCTTTTAGCTCTTTCAGGAAGATACCAACAAGAGATACAGCTGGGTCAAATGGAACCTCTAGTTTTAGTTTTTTGAGAAATCTCCACACTGATTTCCACAGTGGTTGCACCAGTCTGTGCCCTCACCAGCAGTGGAGAAGGGTTTCTTTTTCCCTCCAGCATTTGATATTGGTTGATTTCTTGATAGCAGCCATTCTTTCTAGAGTGAGATGGAATCTGTGTTGTTTTAATTTATATTTCATGAATGACCAGTGATGTTGAACATTTTTTCACATATTTATTTGCTCTTTCTAATTCTTCATCTGAGAAGTGCCTTTTCATTTTAGATGCCCAGTTTGGGGATTGGGTTTTTAAATTTGTAAGGGTATAAATTTTTTGAGTTCTACATATTCTATATAATAGTCCTTTATCTGATGAATAGCTGCTAAAAGTTTTTTCCCACACTGTGGGTTGTCTCTTCACTCTGTTGTTGGTTTCTGTTGCTGTGCAGAAGCTTTTTAAGAAGATGAGATCCCAGTTATTGATTCTTTGTAGTATTTCCCACGCAGCCTGGGTTTTGTTCATGAAGTCTTTGCCTACTCCTGTGTCCTCAAGTGTTCTACCTTTTGTCTCTTCCGAGCAGATTAAGTGTTTCTGTTTTAATATTTATATCTTTGATCCATTTTGATTTTAGGTTAGTGTGTGGCGAAAGATAAGGGTCTAGTTCCAGGCATGTGAAAAGCCAGTTTTTAGAGCACCATTTATTAAAGAGGCTTTTTTTCATTGAAGGTGTTTGGCTCCTTTGTCAAAGATAAGGTGGCTGAGTATGTCTCGAGTTGTTTTTGCATTCTCTAGTCTGTTCTTTTGCCTATACCGTGCTATTTTAAAACAAAATTTATTTTATTGATATATTTTAGGTATACAATATAATGACATTCATCATTGGTAATTTGGACCTTTACATAATCTCTCTTGGTGCTTATATTTCCCCCCTCCCCTGCCTTCCCTTCAACCCCTCCATCCCTCCCTATTTACAAAGACTTTGTTTCCATTTTTTCTTTTTCTCATATTAATTCCATTTCCTTCTTTCCTCTGCTCTACTGGCCCCACTTCTCCTTCCGCTTTGCCCCTTTTCTTCCTATTTCACATTATCATACCTTTTAGTCCTTATTTACACTTTTAGTTTCTCATACTAGAGAAACTATTCGGTATTTACACATGTGTGTCCTATTTATTTTATTTAAGAGTATTGATTGCCTCAGTGTGCATCCATTTAGCTGTAAATGTCTCTAATTTCTCATTTTTTGTGGCTGAGTAGTACTCCATTTTATACAAAAACCACATATTCTGTATCCAGTCACCAGTTGATGGGCATTTGCTTCCAAGTTTTAGCCATTACAAATTGTGCTGCTATGAACATTGGTGCACATATATCACTGTGGTAGGATTCTT
>NW_004624776.1:2444848-2458217 GCF_000247695.1 Heterocephalus glaber | reverse complement strand
TTGAGGTAGAGACCATCTATTCCAGTTTTTTGTAGGGTTTTTATCATAAATGCATGTTGGATTTAGTCAAATGTTTTTTCTGTATGTATGGAGATAATCATATGGTTTTTGTCCTTGGCTCTATTGATATAATGTATTACATTGATTTGCATATGTTGAACCATCCCTGCATCCCTGGGATGAATCCCACTTGATCAGGGTGTATGATCTTCTTGATGATCTTCTGCATTCAGTTTGCCAATATCTTTTGAAGAATTTTTGCATCTATGTTCATTAGTGAGATTGGCCTATAGTTCTCTTTTTCATTTGGGTGTTCCTCTGTTTTGGGGATCAAGGTGATGCTTGCTTGCAGGAATGTATTCGGGAGTATTGGTTCCCTTTCAATTTCATTGAAAAGTTTAAACAGTAGTGGCAGTAGTTACTCTCTAAATGTCTTGTAGAATTCAACAGTGAAGCCATCAGAACCTAGGCTTTTCTTAGTTGGTAAGTTTTTAATTATGTTTTCAATTTCATGGCTTGAAATTGAGTTGTTCATAATTTTTAGGTCTTCTTCGTTCAACTTTGCTAATTTATACATATCTAGGAGTCTTTCTATTTCTTCTGTGTTTTCCACTTTATTGGTGTATGGGTTCTGGAAGTAGGTATTGATCTTCTGGATTTCTGCTGGGTCTGTTGTAATTTCACCCTTTTCATTCCTAATTGCATGGATTATGGCCTTTTCTTTCCTTTTTCTGATAAGTTTGGCTAAGGATTTGTCAATTTCGTTTATTCTTTCGAAGAACCAACTCTTGGTTTCATTAATTTTTTGTATCCTTCTCTTAGTCTCCATTGAATTGATTTCTGCCCTGATCTTTATAATTTCCTCCCTTGTATGAGCTTTTGGTTTGTTCTGCTCTTCTTTTTCTAGGAGCTTGATGTTCAGCATCAGGTTGTTTAATTGGGCTCGCTCTGTTTTCCTAATATGAGTCTTCACTGCTATGAATTTCCCTCATAATACTACTCTCTTTGTGTCCCATAGATTCCAGTATGTTGTATTGTCATTGTCATTTATTTGAAGGAACTGTCTGATTTCTTCTTTAATTTCCTCTGGGAAAAGTGTTTTGTTCAATTTCCCTGTGTTTATGAAATTCTTGCAGTTTCTTTTGCTATTGATCTCAATTTCATCGCAGTATAGTCTGGTAATATACAGGAGATAACTTCAATTCCTTTGCAGTTACTTTAGCATGTTCTATAAGCAAGTATGTGGTCTTTTATGAAGAACAACCCATGTGCAGCTGAAAAGAATGTGATTTTATGGTGTGGAACACTCTGTAAACATCTGTTAAGTTCATTTGTTCAAGAGTTTGAGTTCTAGTAGTTGATTGCTTATTTTTTGTCTAGTTGTTCTGTCTATTTTTGACAGTGGGGTATTGAGGTCCCCCACTACTATTGTATTAGTTGACTTTGCATGTCCGGTAGTATTTGTTTTATACAGTTGAGTGCAGTAGTGTTTGGTGCATAGATATTTATGATTGTCATCTCTTACATTTTCATTGTTCATTTTACAAGGATGCAGTGTCCTTGTTTGTGCTCTTAATTAGGGTTGGTTTTAAAACCACTTGATCTTCAAAGACGATAGCTACTCCTGCTTTTTTTCAGGTTCCTGTCACATGGAATATTGTTTTCCACCCTTTAACTCTCAGTCTATGAGTTTCTTTTTGAATTGTGTGTTTCTTATATGCAGCATATTGTTGGACCTTGCTTCCTGACCCATTCTGCCAGTCTATTTCTTTTGATTGGTGAATTGAGACTATTAACACTGATGGTTATAACTGTATTGACTTGTCATTGTTATGACTTTTTCTTTTTGTTGGATTCTCTTCCTTTGCATTTAATTTCTTGTCTTGCCTGTTACATTCATTCTGCTGGGCTTCTTGGGCTTGTGATCTATATTTTCTTTTCCTAATGTCTAAAATTTTTTGGAGTGCTGGTTTGGTATTCATGAAGTTCCTAAGGTGCTCTTTTTCATAAAAGTATCTTATTTCTCCATCAATTTTGAAAGATTGTTTTGCAGGGTACATCAGTCTGGGTTGGAGGCTATTTTCCTTTAGGGCTTGAAACAAGTCACTCCAAGCTCTTCTTGCCAGAGGGTTTGCGTTGAGAAGTCTGCTGTGATTCTGATGGGCTTTCCTCTTCATGTGATTTGTTTCTTTTCTCTTAACTCCTTGTAGCATTTTGTTCTGTTGGGTTTTTGGAGTCCCAACTATTATATGCTTAGATGTAGATCAAGGCTAGTTGGAGTCCTATATGCTTTACTTAATCTGTAGGGCAAGTTCTTTTCCCCTGCTTGGGAAGTTTTCTGCCATTACTTCTGTGAACAGCTTTTTTATGTCATCTGCACTCTCTCCTGTTTCTTTTTTGACTCAAATCAATCTTATGTTATTCTTCTTTGCATCGTCTTGCAGCTGCTGGATTGATTTCTCATGGTCCCTTACAATTTTGAAGCAATTTTTTTTCCTGTTCACTAATTGCAACCTTATCTTCTATATCTGAAATTCTGTCATCACATTGGCACATTCTCCTATGTAGACTTTCAATGGAGTTTTTTGTTGTCGTTTTGTTTTCCAATGGAGTTTTTAATCTACTGGAGATCTGTTTGTATCTGTTTTATGGATTCCATTTGTTTCCTATTTTGGGATTTCATCGTGTTCCTCAGTTCCTCTCTAGATGTGTTAATCATCTATTGCACTATGAGCACAATCTCTGCTGTTATGTGAGAAATTATTTCTGATTTCATTTTTTCCAGATCTTCTTTTGTTGACAGTTCAGGGAGTACAGATTGTTGATTATCAGAGTGTTTCATCTCATTTCCCTTTGGGATTCCTGTAGGTGATCTGAAAGTCTGGTTTTTAGACTTGCTTTTGTGTCTTCTCATTTCAACCTGGGGTTGGGGCAGTGGTGGGGTGGGGTTGCTGTTGGTGCCCATGTGGCTTACCTCCTCTGCACTGGGAGTGGTAGTAGGATGGCCTGGAAGCCCCTTCCTCTGTGCTGGGAGCGGTGATATGGCAGCCCGGAAGCCACTTCCTGTGCACCTGGAGTGGCAGTAAGGCAGCCTGGAATCCTCTTCCTCTGTGCTGGGAGCTGTGGTACGGCAGCTCGGAAGTTCCTTCCTCTGAGCTGGGAGCAGCAGAACGGCGGACCTGAAGCCCCTTCCTCTGTGCTGAAAGGTGTGGAATGGCAGCCCAAAAGCCCCTTCCTCTGCACCGGGAGTGGTGGAACCTGTACCATGCTATTTTTATCACAGTAGCTTTGTAGTATAACTTCAGATCAGAATTGTGATGCCCCCTGCTTCGCCTTTGTTGCCCAGAATTGCCTTTGCTATTCTAGGTCTCTTCTGGTTCAAATGAATTTTAGAATTTTTTTTTTCTAATTCTGTGAGATATACTGTTGGGATTTTGATTGCATTAAATCTGTATAGCAATTTTGAAAGTATAGCCATTTTCATTATATTGGTTCTTCCTATCCAAGAACAAGGAATATCTTTCTATTTTCTGATATCCTCTTCAATCTGCTTTTGAAGGTATGTTGTAGTTTTCAGAGTAGATGTCCTTTACTTACTTTGTTTGATTGATTCCTAGGTATTTCAGTTTTCGGTGCTACTGTGTATGGGATTGTTTCTCTGATTTCTCCATGAGTCTGTTATTTGTGTACAGGCAGGGTATTGATTTTCTTGCCTAATCATTTTTAAGAAAAACAAAAAATAAAGTTATTTACTCTTTGTAATTTAACAACCATCTCTTAACCAAATTTACTAATGATGTTTTCCAAAAATCATTTTACCTTTCAAGGTTCTCACTTTTGAGGTTGAATACTGTGAAGATAGCATATTCAGATTTGTAATCATTGTTATAATTTCTGGCAGGATATTCTTCTGCTTTTATTGTCAGGTACATGTATCTTGTACAGTCATGCACTGTATAATGATATTTCCATTGATGATGGTTAACAAATACGATGGTCTCATATGATTATAATGAAGCAGAAAAATTCCTGTTGCTCAGTGACATTGTAGCCCTTGGAAGTTAGCACAACACATTACTTGTGTTTGTGGTGATGGTGGTGTAAACAAACCTACTATGTATAAAAACATTGAACACATATTTGTGTAAATACATAATACTTGATAATGATAATATTTACTGTTTTATGCATTTATTATAATATACTTTATTTTAGAGTGTACTCCTACTTTAAGAAAGTTTAATATAAAACAGTATTTTGTGTTATGCCAGCAGGGGCTGCATACTTCTCATATTTACTGCATCTCTTGATTGCATTAAAAACCGCTGTGGAATGATTATCCTCTACTAGTGGTGGAAACCTATGGCATGTGTGTTGTTTTTCTTTTAAGATAAAAGATGTCAATGTATTAGTTGGTTTTTCTAAACTAAATTCTCAGTATTTAGGCTTATATGTAGTGTTGACATTTTGTGATAAATAAGTGGGTTTTGGGTTTCAGTTTGGGCATTTGTCTTTAAAAGGTTCGCCATCACTGTCCTACATCATCAAGGTTTGATGCAGTTCTCAGAATGTATCCATGTAATGGTTGTACTTACTAAGCACTAACAGAAGGATTTTCTTGTATCCCATAAGGTTTTGTATTTTTTTGCTTATTGCTCATTTTTGAAAGTGACCTTATTATAATGAAACCATTGAGATGCATCCTGGTACTGATTTCAGGGTACCAGTTGGCACTGAGGGCATCATGGTTATGAAATATTCTGTATATCTGTTATCTTACTGATAAGCAGGTTTATTATCTTACTGTAGAATTTGGAAAATATTTTAAATGCTTAATCTGACAAAAAAACAGAACTGAAGAATTAGTCAATTTATTCTTTAATCTTTTATAAGAATAACATACTAAACTCTTTCTTAACAGGAGTTATTTAATTCACCATTTCTTTTTCTTTTCTCACTGACTCACAGTGGCAGAGCTTTGTATAAAGTGGGCATAGAAATTATTTCAGTAATTGTAACTTGAATTAAACTTTATTAATAAAAATAATACTTGAGATTTTGTTAAGCTCAGTATTTTAAATTAGGTATAGTTTTGAAAATTAAAATACATTAAATAATTAATATGATTTATAGTAAATGTCACTGAGATGCTGTTCTGATGGCACCTTGAAGTTGGATCTAAGCCATGTTTACACCTCAGCCAATTCTGTATCATTTTTCAATAAGCATACCCCAAGATACAAGTGTCTCAATAACTTTCCTCTCTTGTAAATTTAGTGTAGTTTTGTGATTCAGCCTGAAATCACCATTTATTGAGTACTTATTTATTGAGTGCTAGGGTGGATTAAAACAATAAATAGCCCTTATTCCAGTCATGTTAATCTAGCTGGAGATAGAAAATGAAGTAATTATAGATAGTAACTTTTTATAGAGATATGCACAAGATGTAAGTCTTTGGGAAGTGGCACTAAAGTGAAGATATGGGTTGGAGAAAGTTTTCTTGTAGGAAATAATTCTTGAGATGAATTCTGAAAGATGAGGAGCTGTGACAAATACAGATGATTAAAGCGGACATTTGAAGCACTGAGAAGCTTAAAGACTTTAGAAAACTTGGATTTTTCTTTGTGTGTTCTGTTTTTCCACTGCTGTCTTCTTTTCAACAAAAAAAATATTTCTTTGCATTTTACTTTTTCTCTCTAATACATTTATCTCTACCCCCCTTGCCTGGGTTCTGAGTGCTTTTCATTCTCTCAAGTCCTGTGCTCCTGTTGCGCATGATGAAAAAAGAGCTTGACATTCTTCAAGTATTTTGCTTTTAGACCAGTTTTCTTTTTAAATCACCTCCTTTCAACAGTGTTTTCACTGTTGAAATTTGTTCTATACCTACTTTACTACATTTGTTCCCTTACTTGTCATTGTTGATTAACCTATAGACTATCTCTCAAGAACTATTGAAAACTGGCTTACAGTTTTCTTTTGTATCCCATGTCTCCCTTAAGCATCGTGGATAATTTCACCTCATGAGTAAATACCTTCTCTATACTTGCACTATCAGTTCATTCTTGTTCCAACAATTTGTATTTTTATGCCTCTTTAGCAACCATTATATATAGACATTGACGCTTGGAATTTCTAATCATACAACCTTGAGTGCTATAATTGCGTATAATGCTATTATTTTGTCAACATATTTTTTCATGATCAATTCCAGTAATCTGACTTTGACCCTCATTGGGATATTTGGTGTCTTAAATCTCTTCAACTCATTCTTTTTTCTACCAAGTTTAGATCCAGTGAATGCTGTTTTAGTTGTACACATATGTAAGATTCTTTAGATTATTTGACTAGGGCCCAATAAACATGCTTGCATATGTAAGTGTACCTGACAATGCTGGGAGAAAAGTGTGATATAATCTTCTATTATGAAACTCCATATTGTCCAATATTATGTGGATTCTTTGTGTCTCAATACATTTTTAATGTTTCAAAAAATTACATAGTCATTTTTAGTAGAAATGTGAGAAAATATAAAGGAAATAGGTTTAAAAAATACTGCCAATTGTGGTTCTCTGAGAGTTGCCACTCCTTATATTTTAGTGTTCTATAAGATGTTTACCAGTGCATTTGAAGACTTGTGATCAGATGTGCTATAAGGTAAATTCAGATACTGTGCATTTAATAATTACTTTTTATTCTTCATTCAGCTCCTGTTTTCAATAATAAGTGTACATGAACCCATGCTCCAATTTGTGATTTAGAATAGTACCAATATTGTCTTATTGTGTAACTTCCAAGTCATATTTTACAAATCTTCCCTAAAGTAACTAGTTTTATGAATGTTATATTGATACTCTTTTTCTATATGTTTTTCAAAATATATGCACATCTTAGCCATTTGTTGTTCAGTTATAATTAAAAATAAGTTTATAAAAGTGGAAGCTTGTGTGAATTTTTTTGTGATTTTTAAAAACTTCAATTTAATGTTATGGAATTGAATTCATTTATTTCTTAAGCTTAACAACAATCCTATGGGATAGATCTGTTATTATCCCCAGGTAAAGGTGCTAAAGACAGATTTCATGTTTAAGTAAATTGCGTAAAGTTTTACATCCAATGTCAGTGTCTAAATTTTAACACAGGCAATTTATCTCAAAGCCCAGAATCTTAACCATTGTATCATACTCACATTCATAGTAATCAAGGCAGAGCAAACTACACTTTGATGCCTACCATCACATGGATATGTGTGCATTTAACTGCTTTCTAACTGTATACATTTATTGGTGTTTTAAATATGAACAGGATTATCTGCATCAACATTGCATTCCAGAACAAGTGTAGTACTATCTTTAAACGGGTAGTGGAAGTAACTTTGAATCTAATAATGTCCTGTCAAGGCCACTTAACATTTTAGAATAAGGTAGAAATGAGGACTATTTCAGGCATTCAGAGAACCAGAAATACTTGTCCATAGATCATTGCTGAATGTATTACTAATGGATGTACTCTAGCAGGAAGAACAATGACCCAAGATAAAATAATGGGATACAGGATGTAATGATGCACAAAGAAAGCAGTAAAACATGCTGTTAAGTCCAAGTATAATTGAAACATTTACATGCAAAATTGTAGAGGAAGTATAGAGGAGAGAAAAACAGTAAGCTGAGGTTATAGTACTATTTGGAGGAAGATAGATAAACAGTACTTGCTAGCATTAGCCTTAGCTAAGGAAAAATAAATTTAAAGCTGTTGATGATAATAATGTCACTTACAGTTTACTAAGCGTTTACTATATTCTACTTTGTAAATGTTTTAGTTGGATTATAAAATGGATACACATGTGCATGCATGTGTGTGCGTGCACACACATACACACACACCCACCCCTACATCTTAAAAGTACAAACAATTATAAAGAAACCTACCAGGCAAGCGTTTAACATATGCACCTTTGAGGAAAGGTTTAAAATGGGGAACTGTGAAAGTCAACAGGGAAGTTTAGGTTTATCTACATAGGTGCTTTTAATGAAAAAATGCTTTCATGTATTACCTAGGTAGTCTTTTTTTATTGTTAAAATATTGTAAGCATATATACCAACAGTATTAATAGTGATTAAATCTGTTATTTTTTAATTTCCTTCGTTTTTTTCTGATAGAAGTTTGAATTTTCAAAAATAAAAATAAAACCTTGAGGGACACTTGGCTGTATGCCAGCATTGATGGTGTGATATTTAAATCTCTTCAAACTTCTCATGAAGACAAAGCAATAACTTATTGCAAAAAGAGGAACATTTGTCATAAAGATGGATGATAATGTATCTCATGTACCACTGAATATTAGTGGGTTGGGTTAAATAGTGGCAAGAATTTGGGGGAAATAGCTAGTGAGCAGAAATGGTTGAAGTGAAGAGAGAGTAAGAAAAACTGAGGAACTCGGAAATCAGCAGCAAGTGTTTATCTCCAAAGGACTGGTTCTTTCTAACTGGGAGCTCAGAGGTCTAGTCTGAGAAAAACAGTTGCAACTTGAAAGGAATTTATAGGTTACAGTTTGTGGATACAAAGAGAATGTGGAAAGATCTCAGAGTCCAAGGGTGCTTTGGGCCTTCAGTGTTTTCTAAAATATTAAACAATGAGAAATTTATGGAAATAGAACACAATTTGATCAAGGTGGGAACTTTGTGAGTAAAGGACTAAGATTATGCACATACTGCTGTGTGAATGACCAGAGAATATGCAGCTCAGAAAGTATTGGAGGAAGCTACACTTTTATTTTTTGATACTTTGGTAATAGGAGTGAAGCTAGGATCTCTGTGCTGCCCCTGTCTGTGTCCTTAGAATACTTAAGAAGCAATCATCTCACTTCAGCATACATAGTAGAAAAGATTGCATTACAAGTCCATATAAAGATACTACAAAAGAGCATAATGACCTGAATACTACATAGAAAAGAACGTACCAGAAATAAATGGGTGCAATCAGGAAAATACTCAGCAAAAAACTGTAAGTTGAGAATAATGGGCATTAAGAAAATGATAGAAGCTCTGAAGAACATTATAATGTAAATTAGGAAATCTTAAAAATGAAATGGGTAGGCAACAAAGACTTGAAAAGATACCTAATAGAACGTTAGAAAGAATTTTTAAAAATTAAGACACAACTGAGTGAATAGACACCACAAAAATTACAGTGAGGAAATCACAGAGTGAAAAGGAGAATGAAGAAAATCACACTGAAATGGAAAGATAAAGATTTTAGAGAAAGTATAGAAAAGGAAGAAAATAAGGATAATCCTCCCTAAAGAGAAAAAATTAAAGATTTAAAACAAATTTTAAACCATAAGGAACCATTACTGAGCTAATAGTTTGAATCTATGTACTATGAAATAGCCAGAATAATCACAACTAAAAATTATTGTAGTTCCACTATTTAATTTTTAAAGCAAAACAAGTACATAGAGCATTTAGATAGCAAAGTCTTCCAGGGGATAGAAAATCAAGTTGACTTTTTTTTAAATGACAATTTATACTCAAAGACAATGAAGCAACATATTCAAGCTGTTCCATTAAAGATGTCGGGAGGCAAAGATTTTATATGTAGTTGAATTGACATTCAAGCATAAAGTCCATAGACAAATATAGTTAAGAACATGCAAGAAGCCAGAGAACAAGTACTCCCTCTGAGAGCTTTGCAAGGAACCTAATAAAAAAAGTTTCAAATTGAAAAATGACTGGGGAAGTTATAGCTTAATGATTAATGATGAGTATGGAACATATTTTATTGAAAGCTAAGATTATATGTTGAGATGTGTTCTGAGAAGAATATAACATAACTGTGGAAAAGTGGAAAGAAAAGTGTAAGAGATGTCAGGTTGCTGATTGTATTAAGATGATACATGGGAGTTTCTGATGCTGCCTTAAATTGGATGTTTTGGGAGAGTAAGAGGAATGGAAAAGGAAGTTAATAGCTAACTTTAATAGTGCTTATAGTTGAATAATTCAGAGTGCCTTGTAGAGGGAATTAAAAGCATTGTAATAAAGGAGTTTCTATAATAAAAGTACAAACCTTTCTAAATACAACAAGAAACATGAAAGAATAATTACAAACAGTAAATATTACACAATTTTTATAAAAGGTGTTACTGTGAAATGATTGGGCACAACTAAGAGCATACATTAATTATATCAATATAAATAAACTTACCTATTGATATTTTTTAACCTGGTTAATAAGGCAAAATTTAAGCCTGTGTCATAAAAGGCGTGTGAAGGTATGTTATGTACATGAACAAATATTCCAAAATGAAACCTGTTAATCTATATAACCAACATACAGTAATAAAAATGTGAAAAAATGAAAGATATATGTATGTGCTAAATGTGTAGGTGAATCAGGTTAACAATACAAAGTTGATCATAGAAATACCAGACACATACAAATAAGAAAAGAAAGGAGGTGTAATTTTGGCATCTGATAGAATTCAGATAAACACTCATCAAGAGAAAAAGTCAGTTTATAATGCTGAAGGTTACAATTCACAGTGAAGTTGTGATGGAAATTACTCTTGTACTTTGTATATTAGGTCAATTCTTTAAAAAGCAAAAAATATATAGTATACAAGGAGAAACACATAGACACATTACTAATTGGAGACTGTTATATTCTCTAGTAAAGACACATCACATTCTTTAAAAATTAGCAGTGGTGTAAAGTACCAGTATAAAATATATAGCTAAATTTAAAAATTACATTGTAGTTGTACACTACAGATAATGTTTTTTTGACACAAGGTCTCACTATGTAGTTCAGGTTGGCCTTGAACTCAATATGTAGCTCAGGCTGGCCTCAAAGTCGCAATGATCCTTCTGCCTCAACCTCCTGAGTGCTGGCATTACAAGTGTGCTCCCCTATGCCTGGCACAAGCAGAGAATTCAAGTGGTTTTAAGTCCACCAAATTTGTAATTGTTTATACATATTCATATAATTAAGGAACATTGCACCTTAAATATTTCATCCATGTATATTTTTTTCATTAACTTGGATTTTGGTTTGATTTACTAAGATGCTTAGCTTCTAATCTAGATCATTAAGGCTGTGTGAATTGCAAAATGCTTGAAATAATTTGCTGTAGCTGGAAAAGAATTAAAGATAAAGGCACTGAAAAACTTGACTGTGGTGGACTACTACCATTAACGAGCTTGGTTATTTCTTGAATAGTCCCCCCCCCATTTATATCTATCCTTTATTTCTCCTCTAGTTGGAGCTTTGCAGCTACTGTCTTCTTTCTGGTGCGTTTCTGTCCTTCTGACCCTTTTTTCAAACTCGGGGCCTTGCGCTCCTGGGGAGGCACTCTTCTGGTGAGGTCGCCTCCTCCTGACCTCTCCAGCCCCTCCAGGGCTCAGCTCTCGACCCTCCCAGGTCAGTCTCCTGGCTGATGACTGCCTTCTGGGCACAGGCGGGTATGTGTCCTCCAGTTTCTCAGACTCAGCATCTGCAGAACCAAGCTCCTCATAGCATCCACCCAAATTGTCCTCTTATAATCTTTCTCCTAACAGGTAAGGTAGCTCTTCCTTTGCAGAGGCATCTTTGATGCTTCTCTTCCTTGGACTTGGTAGCCATCAACTCCTGATCATCTTCAAGACTCGGCTAAGATGGAACAGTCATTTGTGATCACTGCCTTTCGGACTTGGAGCTTGTTGAAAGCCAGGGTCCACTTGCACTTGTACCCTTTGTCCCTGCTAGTGTGTGCATGTGTAGTGATGGTTTAAGTGACTATGGAGTTTGTTCTTTCCTGTGGCAGCAGTTCCATTGTCAGCAGATCTAGTCGTTGCATGATTCCTCATATTGAGCTAAACCCCAGTTTTGGTTGTGGCGCCTGCCCATAGTTGCTCCCTAAAAGTGCGTAGAACAAGCCTGCTCCTTCTTCCAAAAGGCTACATTTCAGTTTATGGGTATACTTCAGTTGACAGAGTGTTTTTCTAGCATGCACAAAAAGCCCTGTCCCCAATATTTAAAATAGGTGCTTTGGGTGTTTGTGTTTGCTTGTCAGGGAGTTTGAGTAGCAAAGTTTCCGAAACCTGTGTGGCTGGTTTCCCATTCTAAGACTTGGGGCAGTGGGTCTTGTCATAAGGGGCTGGAGGTCGGCACAAAAATTGGGCGTGGTGGCATACACTTACAATCCCAGCAGCCAGAAGGCTGAGGCAGGAGGATTGAGAGTTCCATGCAAGTCTGGAGTACATACTGAGATCCTGTCTCTTCCAGTTGAGCTTTTAAATTCAGTGCATGTAAAGACTGAGCCTATCTGGCTAAATTCTATTTTCCTCTTGTTTTTCCATAACAAGATCAATTTCCCTTTTTTTTGGTACCGAGGATCAAACTCGGGACATTGCGCTTGTGAGGCACGTGGCAGAACCACTGAGCTACATCCTCAGCCCTTTTCATTTTTTTCTAAAATTTAAAAAATGCAGAAGCATGGGGCCAGGGATATAGCTCAGTGGTGCTGCACTTGTCTGGCAAGCGCAAGGTCCTGAGTTCAATCCCTGTCAACTTTACAGAGGTTTCAGTCCTTAATTGGCTGGCTCAAATGCAGAGTGGCATGACAAATCGGCATTGCAGAGGAGAAAAAGTTCATGGTGCACAGAAGGTAGCAAAGCAAGCAACAGCAGTTTCTTCTTTTTTAAATGTCCTTTGAGGCGACAATATCTGATTTGATAAAGCATGTGAGAAAATTATATTCTGTACTGTTTCCTGTTTAAGATGTATTTATTTCTTTTTTAAATTAAATTTAATGATGCAATTAAAGTATACAATATAATGATATGCATCATTGGAAATTTGCACATTTATATAATCCATCTTAGTTCTTATTTTTTCCCCATTCCCCTGCTCTCCTTTCAACCCCTCCACCCCTCCCTATCTACAAAGACTTTGTTTCTATTTTTTTTCTCTATTTATTCCATTCCCTTCTTTCTTTTCCCATAACCTTCCTACTTCGCCTTCCCCTTTGCCCCATTTCTTCCTATTTCACATTATCTATTATACCTTTTAGTCCTTATTTACACTTTCAGTTTCTCACACTAGAGAAGTTTCTGTATTTACACATGGGAGTCCTATTTATTTCACTTAAGAGTATTGCCTCAATATGCATCCATTTAGCTATAAATGTCTCCAGTTTTTCGTTCTTTAGGGCTGAGTAATACTCCATTTTATTAAAAAACCCACATTTTCTTTATCCAGTCTCCAGTTGATGGGCAATTGGGTTGTTTCTAAGCTTTAGCCATCACGAATTGTGCTGCTATGAACATGGGTGCACATATATCACTGTGGTATGATTATTTTAATTCATTGGGGAAGATCCCCAGCAGTGGAATAG
>NW_004624776.1:2422770-2443796 GCF_000247695.1 Heterocephalus glaber | reverse complement strand
CTTTTTCAGGGTGCTGTAGTTTTCAGTGTAGAGGTCTTTTGCTTCCTTTGTTAGATTGATTCCTAGATATTTCATTTTTTTTGGATGCTATTGTGAAGGGAATTGATTGCCCCATTTTTCTCTCAATGAGTCTGTTTTTTGTGTACAGAAGAGCTGTTAATTTTTATGTGTTGACCTTATATCTAGCTACTTTAGTGAAATTAGTTATTAAGTCTAGAAGACTTTTGGTGGAGTTCTTTGGGTTTTCTATATAGAGTATCATGTCATCTGCAAATAATAACAATTTGACATCATTTCCTATCTTTATTCCTTTTATTTCTTTCTCTTGTCTAATTTCCGTGGCCAATTTTTCCAAAACTATATTGAACAGGAGTGGTAATAATGGACATCCTTGTCTTGTTACTGGTTTTAGTGTGAAGGATTTCAGTTTTTGACCATTTAGTATGGTGTTGATTGTTGGTTTTTCATAGATGGCTTTTATCAGATTGAGGTAGAGACTGTCTCTTCCAATTTTTTTTTGTAGTTTTTATCATAAATGCATGTTGAATTTTGTCAAATGCTTTTTCTGCATCTAGTGAGGTGATCATATGGCTTTGTCTTTGGCTCTGTTAAAATAGTGTGTTACATTGATTGATTTGTGTATGTTGAAGCATACCTGAAACCCTGGGATGAATCCCAGTTGGTCGAGGTATTTGATCTTCTTTGTGACTTTCTGCATTCTACTTGCCAGTATCCTATTAAGGATTTTTTTTATCTATGTTCATTAGTGAGATTGGCCTATAGTTCTTTTTTTGGGTTGGCTCTTTCTCTGCTTTGGGGATCAAGGTGATGCTTGCTTCCAGGAATGAATTCTGGAGTATTGTTTCCCTTTCAGTTTCATTGAAGAGTTTAAAGAGTAGTGGCAGTAGTTCTTCTCTAAATGTCTTGTAGAATTCAGCAGTGAAGCCATCAGGACCTGAGCATTTCTTAGTTGGTAAGTTTTTAATCACGTTTTCAATGTCATCAATTGATATTGGTCCTTTAGAATTTTTAGGTCATCTTTGTTCAACTTGGTAATTCACACATATCTAGGAATCTGTCCATTTCTTCTGTATTTTCCATCTTATTGGCATATACATTGTCAAAGTAGGTATTGATGATTCACTGGATTTCTGCTGGGTCTGTTGTAATTTCACCCTTTTCATTCCTAATTGCATGGCTTTGGGGCTATTCTTTCCTTTTTTTTTTTTTGATAAGGTTGGTTAAGGGTGTGTCAATTTTCTTTATTCTTTCAAAGAACCAACTCTTGGCTTCATTGATATTTTGTATTGTTTTCTTAGTCTCCATTGCATTGATTTCTGCCTTGATCTTTATAATTTCCTCCTTTGTGTGAGCTTTGGGTTTATCCTGCTCTTCTTTCTCTAGAAGCTTGAGGTTCAGCATCAGATTCTGTAATTGAGCTGTCTTTGTTATCGTAATGTGAGTATTCACTGCTATGAATTTCCCTCATAAGACTGCTTTCATTGTGTCCCATAGATTCCAGTATGTTGTACTGTCATTGTCATTTAATTGTAGGAACTGACTGATTTCTTCTTCAATTTGCTCTATGACCCATTGGTTATTCAGAAGTGTGTGGTTCAATTTCCATGTGTTTATGAAATTTTTGCAGTTGCTTTTGCTATTAATCTCCAATTTTTTTGCACTATGGTCTGATAATGTACAAGGGATAGCTTCAATTCCATTGTACTTACTTAAACATGTTCTATGAGTGAGTATGTGGTCTATTTTAGAGAACAACCCATGTACTGCTGGAATGAATGTGTATTCTGATTTTGTGGTGTGGAACACTCTGTAAACATCTGTTAAGTTCATTTGTTGAAGAGATTAATTGAGTTCTAGTATTTCATTGCTTATTTTTTGTCTAGTTGCTCTTTCTATTTGTGACAGTGGGGAATTGAGATCCCCCACTACTGTTGTATTAGTGCTTATACGATTTTTCATGTGTGTTAGTATTTCTTTTATATAGTTGGGCACCCTAGTATTTGGTGCATATATATTAATGATTGTCATCCTTCCTGTTGTATTGTTCCCTTTACAAGGATGTAGTGTCCTTCTTTGTCTCTCTTAATCAGTGTTGGTTTGAAATGCACTTGTTCTACAAAGAGGATAACTACTGCTTTTTTTCAGGTTGCTTTCGCATGAAGTATTGTTTTCCATCCTTTAACTTTCAGTTTCTGAGTTTCATTTTGAATTAAGTGTGTTTCTTGTATGCAGAATATTGTTGGGTTTTGCTTCCTGACCTGTTCTGTCCAGTCTGTTTCTTTTGATTGGTGAATTGAGACTGTTAACACTGATGGTTATAACTGTATTGACTTATCATTGTCATGACTTTTTCTTTTCGTTGGATTCTCCCCCTTTGCATTTAATTTTTTGTCATGCCTGATGGATTCATTCTGCTGGGGTTCTTGGGGTTGTGATCCTCATTGTCTTTTCCTAGGATATTGTTTAAAAATATTTTAGAGTGCTGCTTTGGTATTCATGAATTTCCTAAGGTGCTGTTTGTCATGAAAGTATCTTATTTCTCCAACAATTTTGAAAGATAGTTTTTCAGGGTACATCAGTGTGGGTTGGAGGTTATTTTCCTTTACAGCTTGAAATAGTCCCACCACACTCTTCTTGCCTTGTGGGGTTGAATTTAGAAGTCTACTGTGATTTTGGTGAGGTTTCCTTTGCATGTGATTTGTTTCTTTTCTCTAACTCCTTGTAGCATTTTGTTCTGTTGGGTTTTTGGAGTCCCAACTATTGTATGCTTAGATGTAGATCAAGGCTAGTTGGAATCCTATATGCCTCACTTAATCTGTATGTCAGGTTGTTTTCCTCTATTTGGGAAGTTTGCTGCCATTACTTCTGTGAACATTTTTTTCATGTCATCTGCACTCTCTCCTGTTTTTTTATTGACTCTGATCAATCTTATGTTATTCTTCTTTGCATTGTCTAGCAACTGCTGGATGGTTTCTCATGGTTCCTTACTATTTTAAAGAAATTTTTCTTTTCCTGGTTATGAATTGCTGTCCTTTCTTCTATATCTGAAATTCTGTCCTGTTATTCACTCATTCTGCTGCATAAACTTTCAGTGGAGTTTTTAATCTCCTGGAAATCTGTTTGCATTTGTTTTATGAATTCCATTTGTTTCCTATGTTGGGATTCCATCATGTTCCTCAGCTCCTGTAGATTTTTTTATCTGTATTTGCTCTAGATTTATTAATCATGTCTTGTATTTTTTTTGGTACTGGGGATCTAACTCAGGTCCTTGTGCTTGCAAGGCAGGCAGCATAACCACTGAGCTAAATCCCCAGCCCAGTCATGTCTTGTATTATGGGCACAATCTCTGCTGTCTAAGAAATTATTTCTGATTTCGCTTTTTCCAGGTCCCCTTTCATTGTCAGTTCAGGGAGTCCAGGTGGTTGAGTGTCAGATTGTTTCATCTGGTTGCCTGTTGGGGTTGCTCTAGGTGATCTGGAAGTGTGGTTTTGAGACTTATTTGCATGTTTTCTTATTTCAAGAGATGAAGCCTGCTGTGCCTTGTTGAGGCGACCTTTTGCTCACCCAGTAGTTTTGAATTCTCAGCAAGCCACAGAGCAGCCTTAAACTCTGCTGCTCACCAGTACACCAATTCCTGGGTTCAGAATGGTGTCCTTCTGGATCCCTGAGTTGACCTGTTGTCTGGGTGGGCTTCTGGCTGGGGCCTTTGAACACTTGAGATGGTATGTAGGCGTGCCTCTTGTTTGGGCCCCTATGTAGCTGTTGTCTGGGAGGGCCTTTGGCAGGCGGCTGTACACACCAGTTCCTCTTGTCTGGGCAGGCTTTGGCTCCGGGCTCCAAGCACTTTTCAGTGGTTTCAGGGCAAGCGTCTGGCTGTTGCTTGTGGGCCTATGTAGCTCTTTTCCAGGCAGGCCCTTGGCTGTGGCCCATGTTATGAAGGAGCTGTCTGAAGTTTGTGCGACCATGCAGTTCTTCTCTGGGCATGCCTTTGGCTTGAGCAGGTGTGCCTGAGGATCTGGATTCAGGGTGGAGCTCTGGGTGGCACTGCCTGTAGCTGCAAAGCTCTGGTCCACACAGCTATTCCCTGCGATTTGTGCACAATTATTGATGGTTTGGTCCGCCTCTGGCTGAAGCTTGTATGTCTGTGCAGCTCTTTTCTGGGTGGGCCTTTGGCTTGGGTGGGTGTGCCGAAGCCTCTTGGGGCAGGGTGGAGCCCTGGCTGGCATCTGCTTGTAGCAGTGCTGATCTGGTCCACACACCTGCTCCCCAGGATCTATGCACACAATTGTATGGCAGGCTAAGATGTATTTATTTCTTATAAGCTGTATATACTTGAGCTTTTTATCTTACTACAATACATACATATAGAGCTCTCTGGCAATCCATCCACTTTGACAGTCCTTGATTACGTGTGTGTGTGTGTGTGTGTGTGTGTGTGTGTGTGTGTGTGTTTGGATTTGTGGGAAATGAGCCCAGGTTTCCTGCATATGAAGCCAGCACTCTACCCTAGCCCAAACATACTATATCATCACTAGATTTCTCTGTGACAAAGTTTTATTTTACCTTCATTTTTGAAGGATATATTACTCCGTGTAGAATAAATTTAGCAGTTATTTTCTTTTTTGCAGTACAGGGAATTAAACCCAGGCCCTTTGTACCGAGCTACATTCCTAGTCCTTTAATTTTTTTTTTTTTTTTGAGAAAGGGTTTCACTAAGTTGCTAAATTTTCCATGGTGGGCCTGAACTTGGGGTCTTCCTTCCTCAGCCTCCTAGAGTGCTGAGGTTACAGGCCTGCACTACCACGCCCACTCGTAGTTATTTTCTTTACTCACTTTGAAGATATAGTATAATGATTTCTTTTGTTACTTCTGATCTCCATTTTGAAACAATATGTTGCTTCCTTTTGGTAATATATATTTTTCTCCTTGCGTTTAAAACTTTTTTTATTGTGCTTTCTCTGATGTGGATAGATGTGGTTTTTCTATATTAAAGAAATGAATGATAGATCATAGGTAATTCTGTAATCTGTAGCTTAATTTCCTTTTGTTTTGAGATTTTCTTTCTAATTGTCTTGAAATGATTCCTTTACTTCATTTCCTTCTCCCTGGAAATCAATCATATGTATGTATGTACTGTATGTATCTATTTATCTACGTTAGACCCATTCCTTTTTTCTGTCTGTGCATATCTGTGCATATATCTAAATATTTTTTTGATATATATTCTAGTTCACTAATTCTTTCCTTAACTATATTTCATCTACTATCAAACCTGTCATTGAGTTATTACATTTATTTATTTTATATTTCTGTTGTACATTGTTCATGTTATATTCTTTTATATTTTTGTTATCTGCTGAAATCCTCAATCTTGTTTTTTAAATTCTTTGAATATGTTAGTAATCATTAAATTCTGTTTCCAGTAACTTTTTTCCATTAAGTTTAGTGGTACATTTTAGTTAACATTATGATCATATTCATCATTGGTAATTTGTTATAACATTTAATGGTTTCAATTTGGAAGAAACGTTTTGGTTTAGTACATGCATATAACATTTATCATTTCAAACTTTTTTTAATTGATAAAATATTCACCTTACATATAATTCGCAGTTACAGATTTAAAAGTGTACAATTTAATGGTTTATAATATTTACAATCTTGTATAGATATCACCTAATTAATTTTAGAGCATTTCCATTACCCCCAAAAGAATCCTTGAACCTTCCAATATCCCCAGTCCCCCAACCTCTGGCAACTACTGTCTATAGGTGTACTTATTCCAAATGGAATCATACAATATGTGATCTTTTTGATTGTCTTTTTTCATTTAGCTTGTTCAGGGCGTGTGTGTGTGTGTGTGTGTGTGTGTGTGTGTGTGTGTGTGTGTGTGAATGTGTGTGTGTTCTTTTCCCTTTAATCCTGGGGTGTACTTCTTCATGGTTATAATATAAAGAAGAAGCCTGATATGTTTGCAGGAGTCCATCATTTAGAGATCTTTGGAGATCTGTGAACTCCAGTTTTTGTGTCAGTATTTTTTTGGGTATATTAAAATATTTGTTCAGTTTTTCAGTCTTGCAGTAGTTGCTTTTACAATAAGTATTTACCTTCAGGAGAAAAAGCCCAAATTCTGGGCTTGCCTCTTTGGGCTTCCTTCCTCTCTGGATCTGAATTTGCAATTCTTCATTATCTTGATAGCACTGTAATATTTTCAAATGTTTTTATTTGCTGTCCACCTTTTGTAATTTTAAGTAGGATCACATTGGAATTAAATTCTATAAATATTTGGTGAAGGCTGAATTTGTTTATTCAAACATTATCAAATAAACAAATATGTGCCAGGTGCTATTACTATAGTAGCATACAAAGCAGACAAAAGTCTTTGCTCTCATGAAGGTTATATTAGAGGGACAGGTGGTATGAAATAAACATACATCTGAAATACATCATATGTCCAAGGTGAAAATTTCTGTGGAGAGCATAATGTAGAAAAGATAGATAGAGGACACTCTTGAGTTTTGAGAGCTGTTTCAAGTAAGGTGCTTTAGGGAAAGCCTTTTTTCATGAGGGAGCATCTGAAAATTGACCTGAAGGGAGAGAACCATTTGAAAATCAGGCAGAAGGAATCTGAACTATAAAGAATTTGAGACATGAATGAACTGAGAATGTCAGACTAACAAACAGTATGTCATAAATGAAGTCGATTTTCTGTGAGTTCTTTGTGATGGGCAGATCATATAGAATGTTGTATGAATTTGGATGTTTTAGAACTGAATTGGAAAGCCATTGTATTGTTTGGAGCAGAGGAGAGATATCATCTGTATAACACATTGATTCTGCTAACTCCAGGTTTTTAATACCTAGAAAAACCCCTGGGAGATGAGGATGGATGTGGAGACCTTTGGGGAACTTTTTTTATATAGTACTGGGTATTAAACCCTTGTCCTTGTGCAAGCTAGGCAAGTAGTCTACCATTGAGCTACAGCCCTAACCCCTTTTAAATTTAATTTGAGATAGGTTCATGCCAAGTTGCCCAGGCTGGCCTTTTGATCTTCCTGTTTCAGCCTAGCTGAGATTACAGGCATGTATCACCATGCCTGGTGAGTACTCTTTAGGTAACACAGACCAGAAAGATGGTTTCAAAATAGTGTAGCGATAATTTGAATAGTAAAACTGGATAAAATTTCAGACATATTTCAGGTACAGACAATCCAGTTTTGTATACAGTAAGATATAGTGAGAAGAGTTAAGGTTGATTCTGATGATTTTGGCCCAAGTAGAAGGGTGGGGTTATCATTGATCGAGACTGAAAAGTTTGCTAGAGGATCTAATTTGGGAGTAGGATAGAAAGGTCAAGAATTTATTTTTCAGCTCTGTTAAGTTTTAGATGCTTATTACCCATCTAAGAGGCAATGACAAGAAGTCAATTGGATATATGAGGCTGTAAGAGGTCTGAGGTGAAGATGAGCATAAGTGAGTTGATTGAATCTAGTTGGTATTAAAAACCATGAGATCAAGGCAGATAGTCTGGCAGTGAATATGGATAAAAGAGGAAGTACTAAAATCGGGGAGCAAAGAAGAGTAGAGAAATAGGGTAGCAAGTTAAGAAAGGGGGAGAGAGCTAACAATTTTCCTTTTAAGGTGGATTCTTTTTAGTGTGTTTGCATGCTGATAGGAATGATGCAGGCCTGCAGAACACACAGCTATTTTCTTTAGGATGGAAAAGTTTGTGAAGTGTAGAGGGTGCATGTGGAAGGGCAGACTTTCTGTAATAGCCTGGATACTTCATTGGTAAGATGAGGGAAGTTAGATTATATGGGTATGCTGCAATGTGATAAAAACTTATTAAAGTTGTCTTTGAATTGCTTTTCTTTTGTTAGTGCTAAATAAAGCTAGTCATCACTAGAGTAAGGGCTAAGGTCTTAGAAATTTAAGCAGAGAAGAAGTGCTATAAAACATAATCATATGGAAAAGTAAATAGACGAGGAGATAGAGTATGGTAGAGGAGTACTGGGATAATTTCACCTCACCTATAAATTAAGAAAGTTTTCAGCTTTCAGCCCCTTATATAGACTTTTACCTAAATAAAATAACTCTTGCTAATTTCAAGAAAATAACCTATCCCTAAAGGTACAAAATCAGGAGCAAACCTAATGCAATTCAACTTTCCACATCTGTCTACTTCCAATCCATAATATCCTAAGCAGTCCCTTCCTTACATAATTAGATCTGCCTCAAAACTTTTAATTATTTTAGATGAATAAGTAATTGAATACCACACTTATGTAAATTATTGCTGTTATTTGCTGTGACTTGATTTATAAATAGTAAAGCAAGTGTTTGATATAGATCATACATGGTTATGATGTTAAATTGAATTAATACATAGCATTAGTTGCTATAAATGAAATTAAATTGCAAGTTTTATTGATACCAACTTTTTTTTTTATTGATTTACTATCTAAAATCTTTTGACAATTTTTGTTTTTAAAAGATTTTTCTCCTGGGCTGGGGATTTAGCTCCGTGGTTCCACCGCCTGCCTCACAAGCGTAAGGTCCCAAGTTCAATCCCCAGTACCAAAAAAAAAAAAAAAAAAAGAACATTGCTCCACTTGTCATTAGTCATTGTTGTTTGAATATGTTGATCAGCACAGTACCAATAATGTTAAAATCCTAGGTTTTATTCCTGAGTCGTTTTCCTCTGTATTTTAGTCTCACTTTCCATCTCATATTAGAAAAATAAGCAAACTTATATTTATTGAATACCTACTCTAAGTTATTTTAGATATTTTATATAAAGAAAGTTCTTTAATTATCCAGCTACCTTGTTATGTAGGTAGCATTATACCAAAAAGCTACCTGCTATGTTGTAGATTTAGTAAGTGGCAAAGTTGGTATTTATTCTTATTTTTGTCTTGGAAAATTTGTGCAGCTATTAATGATCAGTAATGGATCTAGAAAATCCTCCTGTTTTAAACTGCATTTAAAAATAAAACAGTAGTTTGGGCATCATAGTATTGCATCCTAGTGGCATGGAAGGCTGAGGCAGGAGGATCTCAAATTTGAGGCCAGCCTGGGCAATTTAATGAGACTCTGTCTCAAAAAATTAAAAAAAAAAAAAGACTCAGGATGGGAATGTTGCTATGTTTGAAGGCCCTGAGTTCAATTACCAAGTACCACCACACAAAGACACACAGACACACAGACACACACACACACACACAGACACACATACACACACACACAAGGGTTTTAGCCTTGCATCTTTGAATTTTTCTTTTTCTTCTTGGTGAAATCCATAATTAGTACCTTCCTGGACTAAATCACCTTTTAATTAGCTTTTACTGCATTTTGTGTTTGGGAATTTGATACCTTTCCTTGTTATTGAAAGATGAGGATTTATGTAAGGAAGGGCTTAGGGTATTGTGGACTGGAAGTAGTCATGGAAATTTGAATCACATTAATTGTTTACCTTAAAGATAGGCTATTTTCATGGAAGAATTAACAAGAATTCTTTTATCAAATGGATAATTAACTGTATATGAGAGGTGGAAAGTTGAAAACTAGATGTATAAATACTACTTAAAACTACTTTCAAATACTATACTGATATCAACAAAAGTATATTAAAATGCTTGCTTCATAGATATAAAATAGTTTCAAATATTTCATGGTATTGGCTAGGTGCTGCTCATACAGTGGTTAATAAGACAAATGTGGATCTTGTCTTCCAGGAAGTTATAAGCTAGAGTTTGTGTATAACCCCCTAACACTGAGATACCTGTCCCCTTCACCCTCTACCACAGAAGCTTACTGTTTTCCTTTAATTAGAAAAATGAGACTCTTTTTAGAAAATATATGGAATAAGAAAAATGTAAAGATAAAAATGATTTATACATAAACCCGCAACTCAGAGTTTTAGAAACATTTAGTTCCCTTTTCTGTGTAAATGTGTTGGTATACAGTAAATATATATCTTGTGAGAAAAGTCTACTTGTTTGCTACTTCTTATGTTTAATTTTTAATTTTCAGTGTTTTTCTTTTTGTTCCCGGGTTCCGTATATCATTCCTTTTTTTCCCTATGATCTATTTTATGAATTTATTTACCAATTCTATCATTTTTCTATTTTCTGATTCCTAACGTTTCACAGTTTTTCCTTGTAATTTACTCAAGTTTATTTTTGAAACTTTGCTCAACTCCCTGAGTTAAATGCTTCATTTATTTGTGTTCTTTGTTATTGCTAATGAAAGCCTTTGAAAGTGGCAAAGTTTTAAATGCCTTTCCAGGAGGATACAAATACATTCCTTTAGAAAGTCATCTTCTTATCCTGGTTGTTTTTAAACACCCCCCCCCCCAAAAAAAGGCAAACAAACAAATCTTCTTTTCATCCCAAGTGGTTTTTGCAAACTGCAGGAAGCAGAGAGTAATGTTATATTGTTCTAAGTATCTCTCAAACTAAAACTTTGAACAAGTAAATTTTTTTGTCTTTATTTCATCAGGTAATCGTCACGATTTATTTATACTACATGTGAAGTTTTGACAAATTTTTTTTTAATCTTTGGGTCTTCATATTCTAAATACTGCTTGCTCTGATACCACAGGTAATATGTACCTCACAGTTGTCTTTTCATTAGAGTTTGTAGTGCTTGGCATTCTAGAACAAAGAAAATCTTAGAAATCATATAATTTTGGTTTATGCCATTATTTTTAAAGGTGTGGAAACTGGGGCTAAGAGCAGAAGTAAACTACCAAGTACACTAAGTTAATATACTTCTGCTCAGAGGTTTTGTCAGTGTTGATGCAAATAAAAGCAAGGGTCTAGATGTCTTTCTGTATTTTCCTATGGGTTTGCTTCTGTGAGAAACAATTGTAGGAGTTTAGATAATACATTCAGATAATCTAGATCCTGTAGATATTCAGATAATAAAAATTAATTTAATAGGCTCTTCAGAAACAGTATTGTGATATGTGTTGCATATGTAGGAAGAGGAATTTGGAGATTGTATTTGGTGGTGATTCAAAGTAGGATGGTTTGTCAGGTGCCATATTTTGCTTTTATTTATGAACTCAATTAGGATTTTCACTATTAAGCTAGGAATTAGAATTGAAAGGGTATAGGTTGACAATTAACACATTGTTTTTACTTTAGTTTTATTTTTTGGTACCGGGAATCGAACTCAGGACCTTGCACTTGTGAGGCAGGCAGTTGGCACCACTGAGCTAAATCCTTGCTTTATTTTACTTAAGTTGGCTGCTAGCAGCCAGGAATACTTATTGTATCTGTAGTTAAAACATAAAAGTTGGCTATACTACTTTTGATAAACTACATGTTTTTAACATATTTAATATATTTTAAAGATATATTTTAAAGTAGTCACTTGCTGTATGATAGTCACTCCCTTTGTTTTTTCTTTTCTTTTCCCCAGAGTTTTTGTCAGTTGTATTTGTAGTAGCATTTGTTATCCACTTGGGTATAGTTATTTCTATACCACAGAAAGATTGCCAATAGGAATTACTTGTAGAGAGGATTAATGTAAAAGAAATGGGAAACAAACAAGTAATTTTCTAATTTGTTTGCTTTCATTTCTTGGGATCATTAGCTTTTATTATGCTCATGCCCAGATTATAAAGTTTTTTCCTGTTACTTATTAGAACGTTATCTAAAAGTCATTTATCACACATACTAGTAGATAATGGCAGATTTTGAATATTAGATCATTGATGAGGCCACCTTGGGGTATGGTTTCTCTTTTACTAATTCTTTGTGATATTGAGAATACACAGATTTAAATTTTGATGTGAGCACTAGCTTTGGGACCTTAGATAGGTTATTTATGTTTTAACCTCAATTTTCTTGTGATACTTATCACACAGAATTATGAGAATTAATTTTACACAGTATATAAGTGTTCATAATATAGCCCTTCTTAATTATGTTTCCACTTAAATTTTCATTTCTTTGTAAAGCTGTAACTTTATTTTGAAGATCTATTTATCAGAAATTAATAATGAAAGAACCTTGTAATTTATATTGTACCTGCTTCTAAAATCATTTGAATTAGCTTACAATACAATCTGCAGACTAAGAGAAAGAAAGCGAAAAGCACACAGGAAGGTGTAATAAAGGAAGTAAATAATTAAGAAAAGTCTAGTTATTAAATTTTGATCATTAAATTAATTTTTAACTTCCTGCCAGCCAAAGCAATAAGGATAATATAATGGCTTACACTATTTTGTCTAATAGAAGGGATCATAGTAGTTTGCTGGTGCACTTAATATTTTTATTCAATTTTATGATGAGAGAAATATATTTCTTTATAAAGGGACAGTGTCAGGGTAACAGATATTAGAAATCAACTATAATTTATATATCTAATGTAATAAGAAATTATACTATTGTATTGTACTGTATTCTTAAATTGCTTGTATTTTAAAGAGCTTCCATATCTCGTTCTCATTTCATTTTTTTTTTTGTTTTGGTACTGGGGATCCTACTCGAGACCTTGAGCTTGCGAGGCAGGCAGCAGAACCACTGAGCTAAATCCCCGGCCCTCTCATTTCATCTTTTTGTCCTGTATAAGTCACTAAATATATACTGGAATTATCCTAGATTACACAGTATAGTGTAAGGGGACCAGAGAGGATAGTACTCTTAATTTTGACAAGAAGTATTTCAGAAGGTCTTACTGAGGAGGTGGAATTTAAGAATCTTGAAGGATTATTAAGCTTTTGAGAAAGAAAAATATATGGGTCTTTAAAAAATATATGGGTCATTGTGTGTATGAGTGAGAGGGAAAGGAAGAGGGGGAGAGGGGGAGAGAGAGAGAGAGGGAGAGGGTGAGGGCGGGGTGGCGGGGGAATGAAAGCAAGGAAATGGGAAAGCTGTACTGTTGATGCCCAGAGGAACATATCAGACTGAGCTTAGGTACATTGGGTCAGTTCCACCCTCATTTTGAAAAACAGATTCTTATTTTATTATTATGAATTAGGTTACTGTAATAATCTACTAGTAGTTCTTTTCTGTTCTAATCTGTTTCATAGTCTACCAACATGTATTTATTTTTAAAAAGTTTTAATTGACTTCCTAATTGTACTTTGCAAGTCAGTAAATTACTTTGCATTTTTGTTTTGTTTTCTTGCAGCACATTTGTGGTCTCACTGTTTCTCTACTTTCTGTTTTCTATCTATTCTCTGCTTTATTTAACCAGTGTTTTCACTCTCTTATATTTTGTATTTCTTTGTTTTTTCTCTACCAAAGGGCACTTTTTGTTTCCAAATGCATAAAATATCTTCCCTTTACTTCCAATTTAAGTGCACATCTTGTCTTTTCATGAAGAGATATTTAGACTGCCTTATCTCTGAATTGTTCCATAATGCTAGGTTGTTGTGGATATTGATTTTTTTTTCCTTTTTATTGCTGTATTGTATTCAGTCCTGTGAACTTAGCAGTTTGTTTAGCCATGCACTTATTGGGAGATATTTAGTTGTTTCTAGTTTGTAATAAAGCTGTTATTAAGAAATGTGTGTGGGGCTGGGGATTTAGCTCAGTGGTTTCGGCGCCTGCTGCACAAGCGCAAGGACCTGAGTTTGATCCCAGGTACCAAAAAAAAAAGAAAAGAAAAAAGAAATGTGTATGGATTTTGGTGTGGTAAAGTACCACAAGGTAAAGTACCAGTAATGTAGTTGGTGAATAATGTGCTACATGTGTGCATAGTTTTGCAATAAACTGTCAAACTGCTTCCCATAGTGCACTGTTTTGTCTTCCTACAAGCAATGTATGAGAGACCCTAGTTTTTTTCTATGTTCTCACCACCATTTGGTATTAACACTATTTTATGTTTTAGCTGTTATGATATGTAGGTGTAGCAGTTCTCTTTGTGCCATTTATATATTCTCTTTGGTGAAATCTTTCTTTATGTCTGTTGCTCTTTTTATGATTGGCTTGTTTTTCTTACAGTTGTGTTTTGAGAGTGCTTTATACATTCTAGATATGAGGTCTTTGTGAAATGTGTGGTTTGCAAATATTTTCTCTCACTTGGTACCTTATCTTTTCAACCTTTTATTTTTTCCAAATCTTTTATAATTAAAAATGTTTTATTGGTATATATGATTGCAAAGCATAATAATTATATTCATATTAGGGAACATATGCATCTTGATCATTTTTAGTCCTTTTTCCCTCCTTCCTTCCCTAGACCCTCTTCCCATCTCCACAGAGTCTACATCCTTGTTCCTTACCAACTTTCTTTAATATTACTTTTCCTAGAGAAACATTTTTAATTTTTATGAACTCCAGTTTATGTTGAAAATATTTTGCTTTTATTGTTATGCTTTAGATCTTTTTAGGTGAGTTCTAGGTTTCAATGATTTTCTTCATTATTATTCTCTAAAATTTTTATCTTTTTCATTTTATATTTAAACCAATGACCTGATTTAATTTTTGTGTAAGGTATGAAATTTAGGTAGAAGTTCATGTTTTTTGCCAGTTTATATCCAGTTGCTCAAGCATCATTTGCAACATAGGTTATTATTCTTTCACTGAATTGGTTTTGAACTTTCATTTGAAATCAGTTGGCCAAGACTGTTTAGGGCTGTTACTGATTTTTCTTTTGTTTGATGACCAGCATCACACAATCTTGAATAATTGTGGCTGTGGATGTACTGTATCTATATACTGAGACTTGAAATAGTAATTTCTTTCATCTTACTTTTCATTGTTTGCAAGTTTTATTATTTCTTTACCTTTTATAAATATTTTAGAATTATTTATATTTATAAAATATTACTGTGATTTTGAAAGGAATTGTATTAAACTTATTTGCTTACTTGGGGGAGAACTGATATGTTAACTAAATTGAATCTTTCCATTTGTGAGCATGGTGTGTCTCTGTGTATTTATTTAGATCTTTGATTTTTTTCACCATTGTTGTGTCTTGTTTGGAAACTTTACATAGTTTGTTAAATTTAAGTTAGCAATTAAATTTTTAGTTATTACAAATATTATATTTTAAAATTTCTATTTCCATATGTTCACTGCTAATATGAAGAAATATACTTGATTTTTATATGTTGATCTTATATATCCAGTGACTTTGCAGAACTCATGTTCCAGACATCTTTTGCTAGATTCTTTGGGGTTTTCCGCTTTCCTTTCCCTTCCTTTCTTTTCCCTGTTTTCTTTCCCCTTTCCCCTTTTCACTGTCCTCTCCAGTCCCACCCTGTCCCATCCTGTCCTATGCTCCCTTTCTTTTTTGGGAATCTAATTAAGGGCCTTATACATGCTAGGCAAGCATTGTACCACTGAGTTACACTCTCAGGCCCAGTTTTTTTGGGTTTTGTTTGTAGACATTCATGTCATGTACAAAGAGGAACTACATCATTTCTTCTTTTCAATCTGTGTGCCTTTTATTTCCTTTCCTTGCTTATTGCTCTACCTAGAACTTCTGGTAATATGCTGAAGAGCAGCAGAGAGAGTGAATAATCTTGTTTTATTTCCAATCTTACAGAAGAAATATTCAATTTCACTATTAAATGTGATTGATGATAGAAGGAGGTTTTTCTGGTAGACCCCCTTAAGTTGAGCCATTTAGTTTCTCTTTCTAGTTTTCTGAGAGTTTTTATTATGAGTGACTTAAATTTTGTCCTGTCCATTTTTGCATCAATTGATAGGATCATTCAGTTTTTCTTGTTTCACCTCTTAACATGGTGGATTACTTTGATTGTTTTTTAAATATTAAAGTAGTCTTTACTCTCTAGAATGAATATTAAATGGTATTTATTCTGTAAATAAATCATATTTTGTCATGCTATCTGATTCTTTTGTGTATTGCAGAATTCTGTTAGTTAAAATGTTAAGGATACCTGCATGCATGAGGAATATTGATCTGTACTTTTCTTCCTTCTTTCCTGTCTTTTGGTTATTAAGTTTATGTGTGTAGAGTTAGTAGTGTTTTCCTGTTAGTCTTCAGATGTCTGTAGGGTCTGTAGTGATAGTCTGTGTTTCATTATTGATCTGGGAAATTTGTCTTTTTATGCTTTCCTTTTTCAGCCTTGCTAGATTTTTTTTTTACTTTTATTAATTATTTTCAAAAATAGCTTTTTGCTTTACTGATTTTCTCTGCAGTATAACCTCTGTACAGTATAACCTAAAATTGGCTATTGAAATGATTTGTTTTGTGCACGTTTATGGTGTTAAGACATATATTCACTATATTGTGGATCCAGTCACACTATTTCCAAAATATTTTCATCATCCTCAATAAAACTTCTATACCCAATAAGTAATTTTTTCTTCATAACTTGCCATTCCATGCTGTCTTTATAAAATTGTCTGTTTTAGATATTTTGTTTAAGTGTAATCACACAATATTTGCATTTTTGTGACCAGCTTATTTCACTTAGAGTGTTGTGGTGTGTTGTGCCATATATTAGAACTTCAGTCTTTTTTATGATTGAATGATTTTTTGTTTGTTTTTTTCTATGCATGTCTTGTAGTCTGTTTGTGTATGTGAGAAATTGGACTTTTTTTTTCAGTGTTGGGAATCAATCTTAGGGCCTATCACACATGTATCTTACATGTTAGGGAAGTGATCTGCCACTAAACTATACTCCGTCCCTGGAAAAGTGACATTTTGAATATATAGTATTTGTTGAGGATTGTAGTTGTTCATTTTATGACATTTCTAAATTATCTTTGTAAGGTCTGCATTCTCTTTTGTGTATGACCATTGAAGTCCGTTCTGTTTGTTTCCTGGTCATCTAATGTTTTGAGAGTTACCTTAAATACTCAGAACAAAAAAAGATAAAAAGAAAATAAAAACAGTTTTTTGAGTATTGGTTCTACATTGTGTAGTGCCCAAGGGCTAATTACAAGTGAAAATTTTGGGCCTTATTAGGCCTCACCTGAGTATGTAACCTCTTAGTTTATTTATCTTTCTTAGTTCCCTTGTGCACATGGGAGTTTTAAAAGCCCTATAACCATACATATCATTTCTCTATTTGCTGGTCCAAGTGTGTCTTGCTGGTCTGTTACTTCTTGTCCCAGGCAGCTGAAGCCAATATTTTTGCCTTCAGATACTGTCAGCAACAGTGTCCCACTTGTGGCAATATTCTTGAGTTGGACTTAAAAAAGGGAATTCTTGAAGCCTTATTTGGAGAGAGCTGCCAGGCAGGTTGAGACTCACAGCCACAATTATTTTAGAATAAAGTTGACATTGTTCCCTCTGGCACTAATAGTCCTGATGAATATAGGCTGCCATCCTTATGGCTATGGCCTGTCTAGGTTGCAGTAGATTATAGATTCATGATTTAAAACACTATAGACTCATTCTTTACTACAAAGTAGTAGCTTCTTTTATCGAAACTTGCTCTGGTGGTTATTCATTTTTTTGTTTTACTAGATTCTTGAATTCTTCAAAAATTGATTCTGACACTTTTGTCAGTTCATTAGTTAGTTTGGGGGAGTGGGATAGCCTTGGAGTACTCTACTTTGCCATTTTTGGTGCTATTACCTCCCAGCTTTTTTTTTTTGTAAGGAATATGTTATAAACTGATTTCACTTCAAAATAGAAACCAAAATTGAAAATTTTTAGCTTGATTTTAACAAAATTGTGCATAGTGTTTCTATATTAAGATTTGTTCACCTGTTGGAATGGATCTCTTTTCCACTTTTATTTGAGGGTCTTCTTAGTGTCCAACCTTCGTTGAGGGCTCAATCCTTGGCATTACTCAGAGACGAGAAAATGAACCTTAGTAATGTTGATGACAAAATGATAAACCAGATATTGTCATACAGTAAAAGCCAATTAAAAGAACCACTATGTGATTATTAGCAGTGGAAATCATTAAAAAGAATATATATTGAAAGACAAACTAGATACTGACATGCTGTAAAAAACCCCTAACAATAGAAAAGAGATCAGCAATAATATAGAGATAAACCAGGAAGATAAACCAGATATTGACATACAGTAAAGAACTACCACACTTAGCAGTGGAAATCATCAATCATAACATAAATAGCTAAACATTAACAAAAGTTAATAGTAAAAATAAAAATTGGAGGTAGTGTGGAAAGGGAAAATGGAAGAAGTAAAATTTAGAAAAGAAAGAAAGGTGATGAAGAGGATAGAAAAGTAAGATAAAAATCTGAGTAAGGAATAAAAAAATAAAATTAAGTAAAAGTAACCAAAAAACCCTACCAAAAACAAAAACAAGAAAAAACACAAAGAAAGTAAAGGAAAAAAAATCACAAACCAAGAAAAAGGGAAATGAGCCCCACCATGAGCCAAGCATCTATGTGTTTGGGTGGTTAGTTTTTTTCCAGGGCCTGTAATATTGGAATCCACCAGAGGACCAGGGATAGGGATAGGGATAGTGAATCACATCTGGGGCGTTTTATTTCTACATCCACTTTTTATTGTGTGAATGTTGAGTCCTTCCTGACCTTTCCCAAGGTCAAGTTCAGTCAGTGGTATGTTTGCCTCAGGGCTGTTTTCCTTCCAGAGGCTTTTAGAGTTTGTTGCTGCCCCTCTGTTCTTTTCCTGCATTGCTACCTTTGACTAGCTTTGTGGCCTGTGGGGTTGAAAGGTGCTCCACTTGCTCCAGGGACTTCTCTGTCTGTACACTCAGTGATATGACAAACATCCAAGGAGGGATATATCCCTGATCATGTTGTTGCATATGGAAAGCAGACAGACCACTGAGTTCTGTCCCAAAAGTAGACAGCAAGAGGAGCCCAGCATTTTACTGGACTCAAGCCCAGAATTTTTAGACCCAGCCCCTCAGAAAACCACGTGTTTAATGTGGTTTCTTACCAAAGAGTGGAGGGCCACTGTGCACACCATAGCCTGTTTCTTGGTGCTTAAACTTCTCAAAGGGTCTGTCACTAGTCCTCCCTCTCTCTGCCTGTCTTTTCTGACTGTCTCCCACACATTCACTGTGATAGAATGATATAGATACCCAGAAGTGTGGTTGCTCTGTGACTTTTGATTGCTGGAGTAGCTTAGTCTTAAACAATACACCCCTTTCTCAGAATGACTCCTGATTATACCACTCTTAAAGAGGTGATGTAGTGGATGTCTTCTCCAAAATTAGCCTGTCTTGCAGAGAGAGTCACTTTCAGAGTAAAACTCTACACTGAATTTGCTAATTGTAGATTTTTCCTGGAGCTGGCATTGCCATTTCCATTGTTTATCATTAGGGCTGCCATCTCTGGGCTTACCTTTTGGTTTTAGAGGCAAGTTTCGTGCCCTGGCTGGTCCCAGCACCGAGAAGGAAGCTCCCCCGCTGCCAGCCCAGGCTCCTAGGGCAGAGAAGGTGAGCTGGTCTCAGCACCCGGAAGGAAGCTCCCCGCCTCCATACCAGGCTCGTAGGGCAGAGAAGCTGAGCTGTAAATACCGAATAGTTTCTCTGTTGTGAGAAACTGAAAGTGTAAATAAGGATCAAAATGTATAATAGTTTGAAGTAAGAGGAAATGGTCCAAAGGAGAAGGGAAAGTTAGAGGGGTAAGGAAAGGGAAAGAAGAGAAAGGAATAAATATGAGAAAAGGAAAAAAAAAAGGAAACAAAGTCTTTATAAATAGGGAGGGGTGGAAGAATTGTCGGGAGAGCAGGGGAATCAGAAAAATAGGAACCAAAATATTTCATGTAGAGGTACAAATTCCCAATGATGAATGTCATATTGTCTACCTAAAAATCTAGAAATAAGCTTAATGAATTAAAAAAAAGAACACTGAGAAACTAGTTATCCTTTCCTCTTAAAGAATGTTAAGATTTAGTAATAAGATAATAACCATTTCCTGAAAATTTGACATATTTGAAGATATTATGTCATTAGCTCATTCAACAAGCACTGATTGCATTTATTAATGTCTAGCTCTCTCTGATCTAAGAACTAGAATGTACCTGTGAAAAAAAAGTCCACACACTGACAGAGGTAAGTTCCAGGAGCAAAGATATACATTTGTGTACAATGAAGTACTCTGCCATAAAGATAAACTTCTAGGAAAATGGATGCACCTTGAGATCACACTGTTAAGTGAAATAATTCAGACCCACAAGCTGAAATATCACATGATTTCTCTTATATGAGAAACCCAAAGCAAAAATAAAGAGGAAGGTAAAAGACAGGTAATAGGAAATAAAGAGACAGATCTTTCTCAAAGACAGAGATCAACAGATAGAGGAAGAGAGGAGGGAGAGAAGGAACAGGGCATGAAAAAAGAAATTGGGATATGTGATGCAGACGTACCAGCTCCACACAGGAATGCAAATATTAGGTACTAAAAACAAAACAAACAAGCAAACAAAAAAGGCAAGGGTATCAAGAGGTGAATGGGGGAGGGATGGGAAGGAATTAAAATGTGTCATACACATGTTATCAACTTCCTGCAAGGAATGTAAACATTATGTACTACACACATGTACAAACAAAAAAAAGGGAAAAAAACTCTTCTAAACTTACACTTTTCCATATATATATTTGAAATATACTTTGTATACATTTTTCTCTTATCAGATCCAAAATTCAGTCTTATAGGAAAATAGCCCTTCTACTAAATTCTGAACTTTCATTGACCTATTCTCTCTGATTGGCTTAATTTAACTTTTGTTTCTGAAACAAGCTCAAATTCTACTATATCTGGTTTGCTACTGAAAACAACTATAACAGTGGTTAAGACATTGGCTATGGATTCAGATTCTGGCTACACCACACACTAGCTATGTTACTTCTAAGCGTCAGTTACTTAGGGTTTCTTAGTTGCCCACCCTTCCCTATTTGCAAAGACCTTGTTTCCATTTTTTTCGTCTTCTCATATTTTTTCCTTTCCCTTTTTTTCCCTTCCCCTACCCCTCCCAGTTCCCCTGCTCTTTTAGACCTTTTCTTCCTGTAAACAATATCAGTGATACATTTTTTAAATTACAATATTAAGATCTAGGAGACATTACCACAGATTTTACAGAATTTAAAAGGATATAGAAAGCATATTACAAAAATCTTTTTT
>NW_004624776.1:2358374-2411357 GCF_000247695.1 Heterocephalus glaber | reverse complement strand
GCTGGATTGATTTCTCGTGGTCCCTTGCTTTTTTAAAGAAATCTTTCTTTTCCTTGTCACTAATTGCCGTCCTATTTTCTATATCTGATATTCTCTTCTCACATTGTCCTGCATAAAGTGTTTTTGACGGGCGGGGTTAATCTCTTGAATCTGTTTGCATCTTTTTCATGGATTCCAATTATTTCTTGTGGTGGGATTCCTCCATGTTCCTCAGCTCCTATTTTTTTATTTATCTGTGTCTGCTTTAGAGTTATTAATCATGTCTTTCACTATGGACATCATCTCTCTTGCTATCTGAGAAATTATTTCTGATTCAGTTTTTTTCAGGTCCTGTTTTGTGGCTAGTTCAGGGATAGCAGTGCTTTCAGTTTCAGATTTTATTTCCTTGTGCCTTGGAATTGCCTTTGGCGATCTGGAAGTCAGGTTTTGAGACTTGTTTAGGTGTCTTCTGATTTCGTCCAATGAAGCCTGCTCTGCCTTCATTTCGGTGACACTTTGTTCTTCCAGTTGGCTTTACTTGTCTACAAGCTTTGGAGAGGCCTTCTTTCTAGTGCTCACCATTTTTCCAATTGTGATGGTGTCTGGGTGGGCCTCTTTCTTGGGTCTGTCCGCCTGGGCAGGTGTTGTCCAAAAATGGGCTTCAGTGTTCTTTAAGAAAATTGGCTCAGACTGAATAGTATAATTCACGTGATTTGATCTATGTAGCATACAAGGTATCATTATAATATGTTATTCTGTTTATTTGTTAAGAGTAATACTTTCCAATACAGTTGGCGTAATGTTGCAAATCATATATGTTGCCATTATAATAATGTTCTTTCATTTTTTTCATTAAGTTTTTTGCTACATTTTCGGTATGCAATACAGTTACATTTATCATTGAGATCTTGAACCTTTACATGATGTATCTTGGTTCTTATTTTTTCCCCATTGCCCCACCCTTCCTTCACCCCCTCCACTCTTCCCTATGTACAAAGACTTTGTTTCCATTTTTTTCTTTTCTCATATTTTTTCTCTTCTTTCTTTTCCCCTACTCCTCCAACTTCCCCTACTCCTCTAGACCTTTTCTTCCCATTTCACAGTATCAATTATACATTTTGAACCTCATTTACACTTTTAGTTTTTCACACCAGGGAAACTATTCGGTATTTACACATGTGTGTCTGATTTATTTCACTTAAGAGTATGGTCTCAGTGTGCATACATTTAGCTATAAATGTCTCTAGTTTCTCATACTTTTTCATTGAGTAATACTCCATTTTCTAAAAAAAACCATATCTTCTTTGTCAGTTCTCCAGTTGATGGGCAATTGGGTTGTTTCCAAGTTTTAGCTATTACAAACTGTGCTACCATGAACATGAGTGTGCACATACTGCTGTGCTATGATTCTTTTAATTCTTTTGCGAATATACCCAGCAGAGAAATAGGTGTGTCAAATGGGACCTCCAATCCTAGTTTTTTGAGGTATCTCCATATGGATTTGCACAGTGGTTGCACCAGTCTGCACTCTCAACCAACAATGGGGTTCTTTTTCCCCACAGCGCTGCCAGCATTTGTTATTGGTTGATTTCTTGATAGTAGTCATTCTTTTTGGGGTGAGGTGGAATCTCAGTGTTTTCATCTGCATCTCTCGAGTGACCAGTCTCACCTCGTCCCTTCCCTCCCCTCCCCTCCCCTCCCTTCCCTTCCCTGTTCTCCTTTTCTTTCTGTCTGTCTTTCTGTCTTTTTTTCTATCTGCCATGGAAATGAGGACCTGTGCTTGCCAGGCCCACCTGACCCCACTGACCTAAATTCCTGGCTGTACAACCATTTTCTTAACTAACTTCACACTTTTGTTTTTTTCATGAAGTATTTGAAGACTTCACATGTTTGTTTTCAACTCATTTTTGAACATTCATTTCATCATTTTACATTTATTGAATGTGTGACAGTATCATTTTCATATTTCCTGATCTTCTATATTTGGTTAGAAATAGCCTTTTTCTATAATATCTTCTTAATTGTTTAAGTCTAGTAATATGAAACAAGAAAATGAACTTTTTTTAAAAAAGTATCTTAATGAACTCTCTATTTTCTATTATCACTTTTCACATTTATACCTTACAGTAATATATCCTGAATCTCACCCAACAATCATATGCTATGGTTTGCACTGTTCTTTTATATTTGAAATTACTTATGTCCATGTTTATGCAAATTCGATTTCTCTTTGCTAATTTCATTTCTTATATCTCCAACACTTAAACTATCATTCAAAATCAGTTTTACATCAAATATAAATTTCTTTAGAGAATCTCCTTTCTTGTTAGTTGAATTTTTGGTAGTGTTTTATTTTATTGTTTTAATAAACAACTTCCCACTTCATAACTGGTTATTGTTTCTCTCTGTGCTTTCAGCTTGTTGGTGGAGAATTTGATTTGGAGATGAACTTTATTATACAGGATGCTGAGAGTATAACATGTATGACAGAGCTTTTGGAGCACTGTGATGTAACATGTCAAGCAGAAATATGGAGCATGTTTACCGCCATTCTACGAAAAAGTGTTCGGAATTTACAGACTAGCACAGAAGTTGGGCTAATTGAACAAGTACTGCTGAAAATGAGTGCTGTAGATGACATGATAGCAGGTATGCGGCTATGACTGTCTGACAGGAAAGTATAACTTAAATATTTATTAAATTTGGTGTGCTTCTGTTTATATACTGTAGGTAAAATAGATTTGTTAAAATTACCTTGATTTAAAATAGATAAGTAGAAACGTTAGGAAAATTTGCCTTTTATATTGATGAGAAGCATGAGGAATGGAAGAAGACATTTCTGTTTTAGGTGAACATAATTACTAATTTTGCTCTTCTAAATTTTAGAAAATCTCAGTACTCCAGAGCAAGTACTATGAAGTCAATATAAAATAAACTATATACTTTTATGCATTATATAATTATGCCTTAACATGATTAAAATACTACAAAACATATTTCAGTTCTGAATTATGAGTGAGCTCTTTACCAAATTATACCTGTTATATGGTCATAAATTTGGTGTGTATGGAACAATGACAAATGACAGGAGATAGTAAAAACCTTAGAATACTATTTCTTTTGGAAGTTATTATTTTACTTTGATTTTAGGGTGGGGGAGAAAGCTTCTGTATCAAAATAACCATATATATTGTGGAATAGGACATGAAATTTGCACAAAATTTCAGGTGTGAATTATTGATTGTTTTGCTTGTGGTCATTCAAAGCAGTGACTTTGAAAGCTGTGATTTGTCACCACCAATCCTTTTATTTCTTCTGCATGTTAATTCCAGTCTGGGGTTAGATGCACTTCAGTAGAAATGTTTTAAATAATGGTCCGAGGGCAACAGTTATTTATAGAAAATAATTTTAGAGTTTGAAATGTTGATTCTTCTAAACTTTGGCTCTTCAGCATGAGTGTCTTCTGACACAAAAATATTTTCAAAATCCCAAAAGTGCTAATCTGGTTCTTCACAATGTTGTATCTGATCTTTAAAAGTAGTTTAGACACCAGAGAATGCTTTTTAATCTTTTGACTCAGATACATTAATTTTAATGTTGTGGAAAAAAACATTAAGGAAGAATGAAATCAAGGAGTTAAAGAATGATTTTTATATTTTAAAATAATCCTTTTTATAATTTAATTTTTTAGAAAGTGTTAAAATCATTTCTAATTGTTTTTCAAAGTAGTACTTATCTCTGTTGAGCATTATTTTTAGCATTCTCAATATTGGTCATGAATGACTAACTTGATGATAAAGATTCAGACTTATATTTCTTAAAATATCTTTCTAATAAAGATACAGTACTGCTTCTGTAAATTCTAGAGTTATTAGGAATTTATGTGTATAAAATTTTATGTTATACTTGCTGTATAGAATATCATATGATCTTTCAATCCTTCTATCTGGGCTTATGGCTTTAAGTTTTGTTTTTGTAAATAAATTCGCTGCCACATAACAGAGTACTTACTGTTTAGCAAAAGATCCAGAATTACATGCACAGTAGTTCACTGGAATAAAATTCATGAATATTGGGATGTAAAGTAACTGTGAGGAAAGTACCATAAAAGTTCATGTGTTGGTATATTCTATTATATAAAGTTCCTTAATTCTCTTGTCTTTTCTTTATAGTAATAATATAGATAGAACAAAATTTTTATTCTGTTATTTTAAATATTTCCTTACAGAAGAGCCTGATGATAGATGGATGTAAGAAAATGGACTGTCAGAGAAAATGTGTATTTCACTTTTTTAGAAATTAAAAATTAAATATCATACTAAGGAAGAACAAATAGCCACCAGAAACACTATTAGTTTTCATTTCTGAAAGTGTAGTATGTTAAGTCCAAAGAGGTACTTTCATTTATTCATGTGAACATATCACTAAAAGGTGGTTAAACGTCTATTGTAAACTGATAATTGAGTACAATAGTCATAATATTTTTTTCTTTCAAAATTCTTGTCCAGAAAATAACTGCTATAATAAATGGAACTGGGCTTCTTGGTAATTTTTCATGTCCAATATTAAGGGATTTAAAAAAATTGTAACTACATACAAACTTACATGTCATACATCATGTGTATTGCAAATAGAAGTTTGATTTTTAAAACAGTATTTGTATGTAAACCTTTAAGAAATCTTAAATGATGGTTGCCTACACAGTTAATTGCTTAATTAAAAACAAGGCATGTTTAGCGTTTTTAAGATGCTTCCTTTTATGATGAAGTCTTTTTTAGAAATACACCTTTATTTTTATATGCACTAATATTTTCTTACATTTTATTGTTTAAATGGTGAAACATTTTGTTTCATTGAATGATCTCTCAAAATTGGCATGTCCAGCGTCACAATTTTGTCATAGATTGCTTGCTCATGTGGTAAAGAATCAATTATTTATTTATTGATGAAAATAACCATATTGAATATCTATTTTTGAGATGAACAAATAAGTATTTTAACATTTCAAATTCTAATTGCCAATCTGTGATACTAAATATGTTATATATAATTATTATATATGTCATTATATAGTTATAATCATTTCTGTTTACCCTGATCCAACCTTTTTTCTTTATTGATGAATATATACATGTATATGTATATATATCTCATTGGCTTGTATTAACTTGTGTAGTAGTTTTCATTCTTAGGAAATACTTTAGAAATTGACAAAATGAAGTAGTGTAAGTATTTAGATATTTAATTTCTTTTAAAGAATATTGAAAGAAATATTCATCATATGTAGAAAAACTAATCACAGATAAGAAAGATATTATTATTTAGTAAGCTGGTGTTTCTTTAGTATGAGCAAAAATACTCATTATCATAATGGTTATCACTAGTCATATGTTTAAGTTACACCTCCTCTTATATATTAGTAGAAAGGAGTGAGGGTTCTGGAGCCAGACTGTCTGGGTTTGAGTCCTGACTCAACCAATTGTTAGGTATGTGTTCTTTGGAAGGGGGATTAAGTTATGTGTGCCATAATTTGCTTATTTTTAAAAGGGGATAATTATTGTACCCTTGTTATAGATCTATTGTGTGGATTTGTGACCTTAATACATATAAGCCACATTGAATAGTGCCCCACATAGAGTAAGTACTCAAAATTGTTACTAGTCCAAGGAATATTGCAAGAAAGCATTTTATTAAGAATAGATAATTCTGAAAGAAAATATGGTCAACTGTTTGTTTTTCATTTGAAAAATAACCAATTTATAATGTTAAATCTTTTTTACCTTTGCATTTTATAATCTCCCTTTCTCTGCAAATCTTTGTATATGTGTAAATTGTTAATTAGAATGGCTATTCATGTGGACCCTTCGGTATTTTACATATGCATGTGTGTGTGTGTATACATATATATATATATAATTGCCAACTGATAACTTTGTTCTTTTAAAAAGTATATTACCTTGACAGATGGCAGCTCATGACTAGAGTTCAGAATAACTTTATTTTCCTTTGAAGATCTTCTAGTTGATATGTTGGGGGTTCTTGCCAGCTACAGCATCACTGTCAAGGAGTTGAAGCTTTTGTTCAGCATGCTTCGAGGAGAAAGTGGAATCTGGGTAAGCTGTGGTCAGAGGCAAGACTATTCAGTATCACTCTGTTAGTACTTCATGTTCAATAACTTGTCCCTAGACATCTGTGTATTTGAGTTCATACTGGAAACCATTTTCCTCTTAAACTATTTAGTAAATGATTCAAAATTAATTTTCTTTTTAGTTATTGCATAGTCCAATAACTAAAGTGGTATATCAGGTATTGTTGCTAATTTTGTAAAATGATTTTCTTCTTTTATTGTATTCTCAGCCAAGACATGCAGTAAAATTATTGTCAGTTCTTAATCAGATGCCACAAAGACATGGTCCTGATACTTTTTTCAATTTCCCTGGTTGTAGCGCTGCGGTAAGTTTATTACGTGTGTTTGTTTTTATTTATTTTTAAGTCATTGAGCCCCTGTCACTTGCAATTTCTGATTTGTGTTGCTTTAGTTTTACCTTTTAGGTAGTCTTTTATAATTGTCTTCTTTCATTTACAATAATGCTTTTGAGATAGTTCCTGTAGCTTTAATAATTAGATTATTCTGTATCTCTTTGTTCTGAGTAGTATTGCATTTTATTGCTATATTACTTTTTTTGTCCACTACTTAATGGGCATTTGGGTTTCTAGTTTTCAGCTATTGTAAATAAAACTGCAATGAACACTCAAGGAAAGGTTTTCCTGTGGGCATATGTTTTATCTCTTAATGCCTGAATGAGATTGCTGGGCTTTGTAATAAGTGTATATTTACCTTTATGAAAAACTGTCAAATCATTTTCTGTAATGGAAAATTTTACATTTCCATAAGCAATGTGAAAATTCGAATTGATCTGTATCTTGAACATTTTTAGTAGTTTAAATTTTAGTCATTTAAGTGGTTATATAATAGTTCTTCATTGTAGTTTTTCTATTTCATGGCTTATGATGATAAGCATTCTTTCATATGTTTGTTACTAATTCCTCTTTTTTGTGATGTCTGGATTCAGTACTGTTGATGTAAATATTTGATTGTCTTAATTAAGAGTTCATTATAAATTTGGGGTATATGTTTGTGGTGTTAGATACATATTTACCAAATATTTTCTCCTAACCTGTGGCTTTTCTTTTTATTTTCTTAACATTATTTCTTTTTTAAATTCATGTAACATATAAATATATGTGATATGTGACACATAATAGTTTCATTGTTTTGGAGAATTGGTATATGATACATGATCATTGTTCATCCGTTTACGCCCCTCACCCTTACCCCTTACTCTGATACCCTGCCTCATATCCCAAAAGTCTGTCTCTCTGTTTTCTACCATCTTTCCTTTATTTTACTCTTTAACTTATTTATATTCTGGGTTTCTTATTTAAGAGAAATAATGTGATATTTAGTTTTCTGTGACTGACTTACTTTACTTAACATTACAGACTCACAATCCATCCATTGTCTTGTACATGATATGACCTTGTTGTTCTTTATGGCTGAATAATATTCCATATATTACTTTTTAAAAATCCATTCGTCAGTTGATGGGCATCTAGGTTGTTTCTAGAGATTCCTTAAAATTGATGTGGTCCAATTAAATTTTTTTCTTTTATGATAGATGCTTTTGCATTCTACGAAATCTTTCATAGCCAGAGTGACAATACTTTTCTCTCTTAAGCTTTTTAAGAAGAGTTCTGTAGGTTTAATTCTTACATATAGTTTTGGTTCCTTTTGTATGAATTATTTTTATATGGTATGAGCAAAGTTGGAGTTAAGTTTTACTTGGTTGCATCTTCATCTGTTGCGTTACCAGTTGTTGAAGAGACAGTCCTTTCACTTTGGATTACTTGACACATTTCTTGAAAATTATTTGATCATAATTAGGTATATCTATTTCTGTACTCTTGTTTGTTCTCTTGTTTTATATTTCTGTTCCTATGCCAGTGTCACATTGTCTTTATTATTATACTTGTATAGGTAGTAGTTCTTAATATTTCTTCTTCACTTTTAAAAGTTATGGTTATTCTTTTTTTTTTGGTACCGGGGATCAAACTGGGGTCCTTGCACTTGCTCAGCAGGTGGCAAAATCACTGAGCTAAATACCTGGCCCTGTTATGGTTCTTCTTTTATTTTTTTGGGTACCAGAGATCGAACTCGGGTCCTTGCGCTTTCACAGCAGGTGGCAAAACCACTGAGCTAAATCCCTGGCCCCTGGTTATTCTTGATTTATGTGCATTGTTGAATAAACTTGTCAAATTTTAATAGAAAACCTACTGTAGGGCTGAGGATGCAACTCATTTTAAAGTCTTCCTTAGTATGAAAGAGGCCCTGGATTTCATCAACAACATTGAAAAAGAAAATAGATAAAAGAAAAGGCCTGTCATGGTTTTGTTTCTGTTAAGTCTATAGAATAATTTGGAGAGAATAGAGTATTTTAACATTATTGAATCCGTTAAGTCCACATAGTATTTCTCTAGTTTTCTTTGGATTTTCAGTGTTCTGCTGTTATCAGCATTTCAGCATACAACTTGAAGAGCACCCTGTCTTGATTTTTTTTCTCTATTTTTTTTTTTTTGGTTAATGCAGTATAAATTAGTTATAATTTAGGGCTTAGTAGAGCTGAATGATGAAGCAGATAATGCACAAAGTATTAAGACTGTTGGTTTGGAGTAAGCCATTGCAAAGGTATGTAAAATAATGGAGAAAAGAGAATTCTTTCAAACATGTCAGCGATAGCTGTAACCAGGTGCTTTTACCTTCATTTGATTTCATTTGTATTATCACTAACATTTATGTTTCTTTAATGTTGATTCCAATAATACTCTCTAGCACAGTTGTTTTTGTCTTTGAAGATTCGGCCTCCTATAGTCAAATAAGATATTACTAAAAGCTAGCATAAACTGTAAAAACTGAAAATCCTGAGCCATATATATAAGGGACTGCATATTGGTGAAATTAAAGGGGAAAAGTCCAAAACCACATTACCTAGACATGAAACTTAATTCACTGTTTGAAAACAATGCTTTTATAATCAAATAATATATAGATATCTAACAAATAAAATAACAGTTTCTAACTTCTATAGCTAATAATTTTCTGAAATTTATATCTCACATACTTTATTCTGTAAAGGGCTAATTTGACCTTACTGAGTTCATACTTCCTTTAACTGATACTTTATCTTTTTTCATTGCTTTGTAGGCAATTGCATTGCCTCCTATTGCAAAGTGGCCTTATCAGAATGGCTTCACCCTAAACACTTGGTTTCGTATGGATCCTTTAAATAACATTAATGTTGATAAGGATAAACCTTATCTTTATTGGTAAGTAACATGTTCCATGCTGGGACTTTTGTCTTTAAGTGTTTTTGTTTTTTAACTATATAATGTAACAAGCTACATATAATTTGGACTATATAATATATGTGTGTGTGTGTGTGTGTGTGTTAAGACTATGAAGACTCAGCTAAATAAATTTTTTTTTATTCCTTTTTCTGTTGATTCTAGGGGACTGTGCCTCCCTCTTTACCACCATTGCAGTCTGAGAGTCAAGGGTTTCAGATTTTCCCTAGCCAGTCGGCTTCAATGTAGATCAATTGTGGAGGTCTTGGGATTGCTGGCCCCTAATCTAGGAAAGAAAAAACAAACTCATTCCCATTAGATTTCGTTCCCTTTGCTTTTTCCTGTATTTTGTTCTGTGGTCATAATTGACATATACTTTTAAAAATAGTAATAACCATATAACAAATTATCATCAGGGCCGGGGATTTAGCTCAGTGGTTCTGCTGCATGCCTTGTAAGCTCAAGGTGCCAAGTTCAATCCCTGATACCAAAAAAAAAATTACAGTCAAATAAAATTTCATAGTTACTTTTTTCTTATTCTGATTAAAATATACAATTATTTGATGAAACACATTATTTGTAAGTTAGCTCTGACTTTCTTTGTAAAGCTCTTCAAAGGCATAGTAGAGTTAGAGGCCAAGTTGTTATAGAAGATACTTATATGTATGTAAATTTGTTTTGTATTTGCTAATTGAAGATGGTCCTTAAAGTTAGATGAAGTAGTTTGTTTTTATGTATTTGTGGTATTTTAAATTGAAATATTCAAAGCTTATTTATTTTATTTCCCATTTTAAATTCACTGTTTCTGTTTTTATCTTTTAGCTAATTAAATTTGTTATACTTTAGTTTTTATTTGGTATGTGTTAAACTCCTACTCTGCAGTGAAATAAGTTCAGTTTTTATATAAAATAATTTAAATAGGCATTAGGCATATGCTTCTTATTTCAGTTTATTACTATATTATATTTTTTACAGTTTTCGTACTAGCAAAGGAGTTGGTTACTCTGCACATTTTGTTGGCAATTGTTTAATAGTTACATCTCTGAAGTCCAAAGGAAAAGGTTTTCAGCACTGTGTGAAATATGATTTTCAACCACGCAAGGTAAGCAAAAGTAAATATTTCTATTGAAATTCACATTTCCTTTATCTTAAAACTTTTCTGGTATAACTTCTGTAATGTTCTCTTTCACTGGTTTTCTTATAATTTAATGCTTTTGTCTTATTCTTGTCTATATTTACTTTTTTACTTTTATTTCTAACTTTTTTCTGTAAGATCAATCTTTTGAAATCTTGTAATGTGTCTCATGCTCTTTCATTCTTTCAGTATGATCTGTTTTACGGCATTCTTTCAATGAATATTGAGTAATTAATGAGTAGCAGACACTCTTGTAAGCACTAGGGTATGACAGTGAACTAAACAGAAAACATCTCTGCTTTTATGATGCTTACATTTTATTTGGAAATTTTTATTCAGTTTCATGATAGCCTACCCTTCCATATTATTTTCTTTAAAACTCTTGTATTCTCATCTAGTATGAGATGTAGCCATCTGGATTTCTTTCTGGACCTGGATCTCAGAATATGTAACAGTGAATTAACTATTTCTCGTCCCATATATACTTATGTTCTGAAGTCCTCTGATTAAGATGTCTACCATCTCCATAATAATCAGGAATTGAGTTAACTTTGTTTTTCATTCCTATTTTATCATTATATTAGTTTAACTTTCGCAACAAATATTCTGTCCCTGCTAATATTTATCTTTCTTTAAAATTTCTTTACCCGCTGCTTAAATTGTTCATATTGCCCTTTCTTCATCTTGGATGATTTGCTGCTTCTTCCTGTTACCATATTAATGTGAAATTTCTCTTCCTGGTCATATTCCATTGCTCAGACTCATTATTTATTTCTCACTAACTACAGAATTGACTGAATTTTTTAGCCTAGTTCTTTACAGTTTGAATGTTTTGTTTCATTTTATTTTTTCCTTTTCAATTATGTATTCAGTATGTGATATGAGCTACATTTACTTGTCTCCTTCCCCATAGCTCTAGGTTTTCAAATCCTATCATACTGGTATGTTCCATTTTATATGACAACATTTTTGTATAATCTCTTCCTGATTTGTCTTAATCCCATGTTTAATCTCTCAGAGCATTTTATTTCAGTATTTCTTATAGCAATTGTTTTATTTAAACTTTCATTATTTATTTATATGTACATTATTTATTAGCTATCGATACTAAGATTTTTGTTGCATTCATCTTTATATTCTCTCAAATGCCTAGCAGAGAACATTGAACTTAGTAGACTGCCAGTAAGATATATTGGATAAATGAATAAAATATGACTTTAATATCAAACCCCTTTTACTTTCTAAGGAGTAATTACATTTATTTGGACAGCAAACAACTAACTTATATGAAACAGTTTATTTCCTAGTAGAATGTGATTAGTGGGGAGTTATTATTGATAAAGTAAAAAGAAGTAGTTCTGAGCCCCGTGGTCAGTATTTTTCTAATAGGTAAGGATGCCAAGGATCTTTTCCATGGGGCAGTAAGTAGATAGTCAGGGTAATAAAGCCCAGGTGATTTGGGTTATTGCTGTATGGTACTCATTTAAAAACTAAAGTTTATTAGCCTTTTTGATGCTGTACATAAGGAATTAGAATTTTATTCATGAACATTAAAAGATATTTTATGCTTTTTGAGAAAGTATTTTGCACAGGCTTAATGGAAAATGCAGTTATTTACAATGCTAAGAGCTGGTACATAGTTTTATATTTTTATTTAAATACTAATATTTTGATAATATATTTTACACAACTTAATAATAGTTATGTTTCATATTTTATACAAACATGTAAATTAGATATAAATTATGCACTCATAATTTTTGCATCTATTAAAATAGTGTTGTTTAATAATTATATTATTAATTCAAGGACTTTTTCAAAGGTGAACTTTCATATGTGATCTTTATATCACTTCAGTTCTGAAAAATTAAATTTGAAGAACTTTTGAAGAAATATTACTTTAATTACCATTCATTCTTATTCTTTCTTCTTCCTCCTTTTTCTTCATCTTTTTCTACTCCTTCCTTAACCTTTTCTTCCTTCTCTTTTATCCATTTTTTTCATCTTTCTTTTTCCCCTCCCTGTCTCCTTCTCCTTCCTTTTTTTCTTGACTTTCTTTTCTGTTCATTGTTTAACCTTCTTTGGAATAATTAGAACCAGTTTTTAGACCAGAGATTCAGATTTTAGACCAGTTAGTGTGTGTTTGTGTGTATTTTAAGTGACACGTGCATGTGTATTTGTATGTGCATCTGTGTGGTGGGGATATGTAAGCTGTGCGTTTATAAATAATTGGTGCTTTTTAATAAAAGTATTATTAAACTTCCTGATTTGATAATGTAGAAACTTTTCTTGGAAGAAATTCATCTAATCCTAGTAGTTCTGATTTTTTTATTTCCCAAGATTGAACATTTTGCTAGGTTTTGCTACTTCTGTAATCATGGCTTCAAGGAAAGGGATATTGTACTACTGTTAATATTTTGGCCCATGTTATATATCTTTACTAAATATCCCATAGAAGTGGATACCAGCTTGAATTGTATTTTGAAATCTGCTGTCCAGCTAATACATAACAAGAAAAAAGAAATATGCAGCTATATTAATTTAATTTGTAATATGTTATTCATTCACTATCAGCTGAGCTTTCTAGAGGTATGTTCCTGCCTGTTAACCAGGCTGCATCTTTGTGTCAGAGCAATCAAACATCTGAAAGTTCAAACAAAGATAAAATGTAGATAGGTGTTCCTATTCCTATATGATTAAGCATTTGTTCCCTTTCTAGGTTCAACTTTTGTTCTTTAGTACAGTGTATGGCAATTGGATTGTGAACCTTTTTTCAGGGCAGATTACCGTTAAGCCACAGGAATATTGGATCTCTGATACAATGAGCCCACAGTATCATTTTTTTCTTTCTTTCTTTTTTTTTTTTTACTATAAGGTTTGCCCTGCCTAGGATAATAAGTGGTAAGAACTCAATAAATACTTGTTAAATGAGCATTTTTGTTTTGATATTAAGGACATAAATAAATATAATACATGTAATATTTATGATAAAACTATCTTTGGGCAGGAAATTTTTGCCTCTGCATAGGCATTTATGTCTATTTAGAAATTCAAAAATATTTTACCCAAATATTGATTGCATATTTTGTTACATAGTATTCTGGTTGAATATATTCAAATTCAGTGAATGTGATGTGTGTACGTTTTAATTATTAAATATGTAAAAGTCTATAAGATTACTTTTAAATTTACTTGAACCCTGTGTTTCTATAGCTTCTTCCTGGTAATTTTGTAATATTCAGAAGCAGAGTTGTTACATGACTACATTAAAGATTTTTCTGATTTTCATGAGGACAAGCATATATGTTTTTTCTGATCGAGTGAGAGACTCAGTTCATAATAAATTAGAGATTATCTAGAATGAAACAAGTTAAAAAAGGAGCATATGTTTTATTTTTATTTTATTTAATTTTTTTGGCACTGGGGATTGAACTAGGGACCTTGCTCTTGTGAGGCAGGTAGCAGTACCACTGAGCTAAATCCCCGGCCCAGGAGCATATGTTTTAGTTATTTAAATGGTTCACCATGATCTCTATAATGGAGGAACATCGTTATTTTTCTATTGCTATGTTCTCTAAGTTTTTATTTTCTAAGGAGAAATCAATGAAACTGAATTTTATTCAAAATATTTCAGAGTCCATGGAATCTTTAGAATTTTAGTGATCAAGTATTACTGTTGTAGCTTTTAAATTCTCAATATATGAAATAATTGAGTAACATGTTTAATTAATCTGTACAACAAAGTTCACATTTTAAGTTTTGGGCAAGGGAAACTTGTCTAAATTTCCCCCTTAGCTCTTAAAGGCATACTTATTTAAATATCTATAAATCATGTTACTTTTGTATACTTTAGAAAAATATTTTTATGTTCTGTGCCTTAAACTGTTAATTTTGAAAAGACTAAATTTTGATCCACTACATCTCATATCAAAATTAACTCTTAAAATGACTTTTACTGACTTTACGAATTCTAAAATTGGAACTGAAGGTGAACTCATTATTGGTTCTTAATAAGTATTCACGCATTATTAAATTAAAATATATAATTATATATAATTATTAGTGGATACAATAAATTATTAGTGGATGTAATAAATTTAAGTTGTAAAAGTAAAACCACCTAAACTTTACAATTTAAAGTAAAATATTAGGTTGCTTTTTCTCAGTTTATTGTTTTTCCCTCATAATAATCATAGTGACTTGTAATTCTCTAATTGTTTATTTGTCTCTTACATGTCCATTTGACTAGAATTTAAATTCCAGGAAAACTGGGCCTATGGTGGCTGTAGGTATCTGAAGTGCTTGCCATAATGTAAATGTTATTAAAAGAAAAACACAGGTGTAATTATATTTCCACAATTTTGGATCCTGATATTGTAGAAGAAGACTGTCAGTCTGGGGAGCTAGGGATTCTGACTCTGTCTCCATCAGATTTACTTATGTGTCATTTCTGTCATCTTTAAAGTGAGAAATGAGAGGAATGAACTTGAGGAAATGGTAGTAAATGATCATTAATAATTTACCAATCGTTTTCTTAAAGGGTATTTTGAAGGCTACGACTATATTTTAGATAATATAATTTAGCTTTATCTTTTGATATTTTTAATTTTCTTTATTTAAGTGGTACATGATCAGCATTGTCCACATTTACAATCGATGGAGGAACAGTGAAATTCGGTGTTATGTTAATGGGCAACTGGTATCTTATGGTGATATGGCTTGGCATGTTAATACAAATGATGTAAGTTTTTAAATTTTTTATTCTGTACTCTAATGTACTTGAGACTATGGTCTATCCATATAACATGAACTGAAAAAAATAGCTTGATAGAAACATTTGAATTTTACTTTGAAATATGTTTTTTCATTAAGTGAATCATTTACAATTTAAATTTAGTATGGTAAAATTGTTAAAAAGATAGTTAATGATATTAAAAAACCAAAAATTACCTGGACAAATTTTTAGGTATTTTAGGTCAAGAAATGTAAGTGTATTATCCTATTTTCTCTAGAATATCAAGCACTAAAAAAAGGGTCTTATCTCTTGTATGTATAGGGAAGGAGCACTTAAAACAAAATAAATAATATATAAATAAATAATACACAAATAATATAGTATAGAGAAAAAAAAATACAAATAGTGTAGTATGGAGAAAAATAAGGTGGGTACCAGACATAAGAGGTAGTGTAGGGAAAGGAGAAATTAAGATTGTCCAGAAATAATTTTAGTGAGGATTGAAACAAGTCACGAGGATATTTGGGGACAGCCCATCACTGAGAGGCATAAGTACGAAGGCTTTTGGGCCTGGAAAATTCAAGGAATAAGACAGCCAGTTCAGAGCAGAGAGAGCAGAGGGATACAGAATACTATTAACAGATGAGATTATGCAGGCAGTATGGGGCCAATTATATAGGGCTTCATAATCAGAGATAAGGCCTGGGCTTTCCCCACTTACCCAGCATAAAAAATCTTGGAAGGCTTTGAGAGGACAAGTAATGTCTGGTTATATTTTAAAAACATCAGTCTGACAGCATTATTGAAAATACCCTGGAGGGAATTACTGTAAAAGCAAGGAGGTTAGTTACTGTGGTAATAATACTGGTTTCAACCAGCGTGTTACAGTTGGGAGAGGTGAGAGTTGAGTTTCAGATAAAGGAAATCTAGAGTTGAAAACTCAGAGGCACTTACCATTTCTCTACATTTGGCTCTCCCTTGTCTTCATCCTGCCCTATTAGAACCTAAGTAAAATATGTGTTTCAATGCTGTTCCAGCATATCTAGTTTATAATGCCTTAAGAAAACCAAAACAAAGTCCCCTTCTCTATTTTATCCGTATCTCTTTTTAACTTTAATGTCCTAAAGGGCAAGGGGCATACTGTATTTTCTTATTTTATCTCTTAAATAGTACCATGTGCATAGTCCATAGGTTGTCCCCTATGGTGAGGATAGTAGACTGTACTCTACAGGATAAATCTGGCCCTTAGCTTGTTTTTGTATGACCTAGTAGCTAAGAATCTTGTTTTTTAAATGTTTGATTTTTAAAAAGACATGAACAGAAAGAAAAATTCAAAGACTATGCAGCAGAAATGGCATAAGCCTTGTTAACCTTAAAGTGTTTTCTATCTGCCTTTCCTAGAAGTTTTTTTCTGTCTTACAAACTCATAATTAAGCCAGAGTCAATAAATGTTGAAGAGAACAATTTTATCAGAATTGGAACACACAGATGAAATTCTGCTTCCTACCTGTATACTTGTTGAATGTCATTAGTTGATAAGACAATATATTAAAGAAAGGCTTAGTTTTTTAAATTATTTGTGATATACCTAAAGAAATGGAAACGCTTACATACACATACACATATTTTATGAAGTAATAACATCTTTGATTTTCATAATTTTAATTACAAGCTGTGTACTTAATGAGGAGTTCATGTTATTGGACACTTCACATTGTTTTAAAATTTTGTTGAGGCACCAAAAGGAGATTAGGTGTAGAATATCCTGTGTTGATGGAAGAAACTGAACAGTGACTGGTTTTGCTGCTCTGAATGGGTGGGGTTTTATAAGAATATGTGGAAGGGACTTTTAAACTTGCCTTCCTAGGTGCAAAATTTTCCAGAGGGAGAGCACTATACCTGCCCTCTTCTCTTAGGAAGCAGGTTTAAATGACCAGCGTTTATTTGATTCTGTATAAGGCTTACTCATGTAAGAGAAGGAACTGATTCTCTTCTATTGTTGATTTTGTGTAATAAAACAGAAATTAATTGATAATGGAAAATTGAAGTAGAATTTTAAAAATGAGATCCTGTGGGTACAATTTGGTGTAGTTATTTCCTTAATTTAGATGAATCTCTTTCTAAATATGAGCCATTATAAATCATTGGTTTTACAGCTAGTTTTTCTTTCTTAAAATAATTACAAATATATTTTTGTGAATAATGATAACATGGAAAATAATCAATTCTAAAGATAAGGATAGATGGTTGCTTGTTTAACAATAAATACAAATCACTTCACTGATTTTATTTTCTCTATGAATCTTTATTGGCTGTTGTTTAAATCAATAAAATATGAATTGACATTTTCTTTTGTGTTATGTGTTAAGATATTTATGGTAATGAAGACAAGTTTCCTTAACTGTTTTTGTCATTATGAAATAATAATTTGTTTTTTTGTGACCTTTAAAAAATAGAGCTATGACAAGTGCTTTCTTGGATCTTCAGAAACTGCTGATGCAAATAGGGTATTCTGCGGTCAGCTTGGTGCTGTATATGTGTTCAGCGAAGCACTTAACCCAGCACAGATATTTGCAATTCATCAGTTAGGACCTGGGTATAAGGTAGGAATAACTATCTTATTATAAGCTCTGTAGAAAATTTTAATGGTAAAATTTTGTAACACCATAATATTTAGTGAAGAATCATTCTTTAATGTGATTTAAGTCATATTTTTGAAACTCAGGTATTGTGATATTTATTTTTATTAAAAAGGGCTTTTTCTCTTTTTTAACTTTTGCCTTGAAGAACTTATTTATTCTTTAGAATGTTTTATAATGTTGGAGGCATACTTTTTGTTACCAATTCTGAAAAAATAAATTTTATAAAATGACTTTACCTAATATGCCCTTTGAACTCTGAAGTTTTGAAATACATTATATCATTGTTAACATTATATAAATGTCTTGTTAACTTAGAGGTAAGTGGGGAGACAGTTAAATATTTACAAGGAAAATATTATCAAATATTATGTGAGACTGAAACTAGTCAGTTGTAGTGTCTACTTTCTGTTTGTCCTTTGTAGTAGATGAGGAAATTGATAGTGAGTACCCTAATATTACAAAGTCAGTTCTTTAATTGATTTGTCATGTTTTTCCTGTTTCATATTTAACTTTGTCTAAAATAATAATTTTGCTTTTTATTTGACTCCAAAGTAAAGGCTTTTATGCAAGACATGGTATTTCCATATATGAATTGTATATTTTCAATGTGCAACAAACTTGACTAGGGAAATATGTATGCATTTTGTTTAAACTTTGTTGATAATTGCAATGTTCCAAACACTTGCAGCTGAGAGAGAACTATACATTGTAAATAAAAATAATCATAATTTTTAAAGAGTAAAAGTTTTGTATTGAAGTGCTTTTACTTTTTTAAACTTAGTGTTCAAATAATCGAAAGATTGTCTTATGGAAGAATAATACTAAACATTAAAATATTCTTTTTAAAATTAAAAAAAATTTTTTTATTTATATATTAATTGGTACATTTTAGTATACAATACATTTATCATTGGGTGTTTGTACCTGAACATGATGTATCTTGGTTCTTATTTTTTCCCCCATTACCCATGTGCCCTTCACCCCCACCACCCTTGCTTATTTACAGAGACTTTGTTTCCTTTTTTTTTTTCTTTCTCATAATTTTTCCTTTCCCTTCTTCCCTTTCCCCTTCCCCTTGTGCCACCCCTACACCTTTGGAGCTTTTCCTATTTCAAATTATCAATTATTCATTTTAATCTTTTCATTCTTTTTATTTCTCTAAACTTATATATGTGCATAGTCATTAAGTTTATTGATACATTTTAGGTAGACAATATGATGACATTCATCATTGGGAATTTGTACCTTTACATTATTTATCTTGGTTCTTATTTTTTTCCCATTCGCCTTCCTTCCGTTCTAGCCCTCCACCTCTCTTTTATTTACCAAAGTTTTGTTTCTATTTTTGCTTCCTTTTTTCATATTTTTCCCGCATCCCACCTACTTCCCCTTCCCCTTTTAAAATTTTCTTCCTGTTTAACATTATCTGTTATAAATTTTGGTTGTCTTTTACACTTTGTTTCTCACACCAGACAATTTGGTATTTAAACATGTGTGTCCTATTTATTTCAATCAAGAGTATGGCCTTAATGTGCATAAATTTAGCTATAAATGTCTTGAGTTTCTAATTTTTTATGGCTGAGTAGTACTTCATTTTATAAAAAACCCCATGTATTCTTTATTCAGTCTCCAGTTGATGGGCAATTGGCCTGTTTCCTACTTTTAGCTATTACAAAATGTGCTGCTATAAACATGGGTACACATATATCCCTGTAGTTTGATTCCTTTAATTCTTTGGGGAAGATACCCAGCAGGGGAATAGCTGGGTCAAATGGGACTTCTAATCCTAGTTCTTTGAGATATCTCCATACTGATTTCCACAGTGGTTGCACCAGTCTGCACACCAACCAGAAGTGGAAGAGGGTTCATTTTTCTGCACAATCCCACCAGCATTTGTTACAGGTTGATTTCTTGATAGTAGCCATTCTTTCTGGGGTGAGGTGGAATCTCAGTGTTGTTTTCATCTGCATCTCTCGAATGACCAGTGATGCTGAATATTTTTTCATGTTTATTTGCGGTTTACTTCTTTGTCTGAGAAATGTCTGTTCATTTCAGATGCCCATTTTTGGATTGGGACTTTAAATTTGGGATGTCTCATTTTTAAAAATTCTTTATATATTCTAGAGAGTACACCTTGTTCTGAGGAACAGCTAATAAAACTTTTTTCCCGCATTGTGGGTTGCCTCTTTACTTTGCTGATGGTTTCTCTTTCTGTGCAAAAGCTTTTTTTGGGGTCAGAGATTGAACTAAGGACCTTGTACTTGGGAGGCAGGTGTGGTGCCACTGAGCTAAATCCGTAACTCTGAAGCTTTTTAATAAGATGAGATCCCAGTTATTCATTCTTTGTGCTAGTTCACTTGCATCTGAGGTTTTTGTTCAGGAAATCTTTTCCTATCCCAGTGTCTTCAAGAGTTCTACCTAAACTCTCTTTGAGCCTGTTTGATGTTTCTGTTTTAATGTTTAGATCTTTGGTCTACTTCCACTTCAGTGTAGTGCATGGTGAGAGATACAGGTCTAGTTTTAATCTTTGGCAAGTTGAAACCCCGTTTTTCCAGCACCATTTATTAAAGAGGCTATCTCTGTTCCAGTGAGGGTGTTTGGCACCTTTGTCAAAGATGAGGTGGCTGAGTGCGTCTGGAGTTGTTTCTGCATCTTCTAATCTGTTCCACTGGTCTTCAGGTCTGTTTCTTTGCCAGTACCGTGCTGTTTTTATCACAGTAGCTTTGTAGTATTGTTTAAAGTTGGGGATTGTGATACCCTCTATCTTGTCTTTGTTGCCTAGAATTGCTTTTGATATTCTGGGTCTCTTCTTCTTCCAGATGAATTTTTGGATTTTTTTCTCAAGCTCTGTGAAGTATGCTTTTGGAATTTCAGTTGGGCTTGCACAAAATATATATGGCAGTTTTGGAAGTATGGCCATTTTCACTATATTGGTTTTTCCTACCGAGGAGCAAGGGATGTCTCCATTTTCTGATATCCTCATTGATCCTTTTTTCAGAGTGCTGTAGTTTTCAGAGTAGAGGTCTTTGATTTCTTCTGTTAGGTTGAGTCCTAGGTATTTCATTATTTTTGGATGCTATTGTGAAAGGAGTTGTTTCTCCATTTCCTCTGTCGGTGAGTCTATTGTTTGTGTACAGGAAGGCTGTTGATTTTTGTGTGTTGACCTTGTATCCATCCAGTTACTCTACTGAATTTGGTTATTAGGTCCAGAAGACTTTTGGTGGAATTCTTGTGGTCTTCTATATAGAGTATCATGTTATCTTCAAATAATGACAATTTTACTTCTTTATTTCCTGTCTTTATTCCTTTTATTTCATTCTCTTGGCTAATGTTTCCAAAACTATATTGAACAGGAGTGGTAATAGTGGACATCTTTGTCTTGTTCTTGATTTTAGCGTGAAGGATTTCAGTTTTTGACCATTCAGTATGATGTTGGCTGTTGGTTTTTCATAGATGGCTTTTATCAGGTCGAGGTTGAGACCATCTATCCTAACTTTCTGTAGGGTTTTATCATGAATGGTAAAATTCATGATAAAAATGAATTTGTGTTGGATTCTGTTGAAGGCTTTTTCTGCATCTGTTGAGATGATCATATGGTTTTTGTCCTTGGCTCTGTTACTATAGTGTATTACATTTACTGACTTCATATGTTGAAGCATGCCTGCATCCCTGGGATAAATTCCACTTGGTCAGGTTGTATGATCTTCTCGATGATCTTCTACATTCTGTTGGCCAGTACCTTATTGAATATTTTTTGCATCTTAAGTTCATGAGGAAGATTTGCCTATAGGTCTCTTTCTCAGTTGAATGTTTCTCTGCTTTTGGGATCAAGGTCATGCTTGCTTTGAGGAATGAATTTGGGGGTATTGCTTCCCTTTCAATTTTATTGAAGAGTTTGAACAGAAGTGGCAATAGTTCTTCTCTAAATGTGCTGTAGAATTCAGCAGTGATGCCATCAGGACCTGGCCTTTTCTTTGTTGGTAAGTTTTTAATTATGTTTTTAATTTCGTTGATTGATAGCGGGTTGTTTAGAGGTTTTAGGTCTTCTTCGTTCCACTTTGGTAATTCATATGTATCTAGAAAGCTGTCAGTTTCTTCTGTGTTTTCCATATTATTGGCGTATAGGTTCTCAGAGTAGGTATTGATCTTCTGGCTCTCTGCTGGGTCTGTTGTCATTTCATCCTTTTCATTCCTAATTGTGTGGATTTAGGCCTTTTCTTTCCTTTTTTTGATGAGGTTGGCTAAGGGTTTGTCAATTTTGTTTATTCTTTTGAAGAAACAACTCTTTGCTTCACTGGTCTTTGGTAGTGTTCTCTTAGTCTCCATTGCATTGATTTCTGCTCTCATTGTTATAATTTTCTCCTTTGTAAAGCTTTGAGTTTGTGCTGTTCTTCTTTGTTTAGAAACTTGAGTTTCAGCCTTAGGTTGTTTATTTGAACTCAGTCTGTTTTCCCAATATGCGTATTCACTGCTATGAATTTCCTTTGGAAGACTGCTTTCATTGTGTCCCATAAATTCTGATATGTTGCATTGGGATTGTCATTTAATTATAGAAACTGTCTGATTTCTTCTTTAATTTCCTTTGTGTCCCATTGGTTGTTCAGGAGTGTGTTCAGTTTCCATGTGTTTATGAAGTTATTGTGTTTTCTCTTGCTATTGATCTCCAATTTCATTGCATTATGGTCTGATAATATACAGGGGTTAACTTCAGTTCCTTTTCATTTAGTTAAACATGTCCTCTGAGCAAGTATGTGGTCTGTTTTGGAGAACGACCTGTGTGCAGCTGAAAAGAATATGTATTCTGATTTTGTATGGTGGAACTCTCTGTAAACATCTGTTAAGTCCACTTGTTCAAGAGTTTGGTTGAGTTCCATCATTTCATTGTTTTTTTTGGGTTTTTTTTTTTGTCTAGTTGATCTATCTATTTGTGGCAGTGGGGTATTGAGGTCCCCCACTATTACTGTATTAGTGCTTATTTCATTTTTCATGTTCATTAATATTTGTTTTATATAGTTGAGTGCATTAGTATTTGCTGAATATATATTTATAGTTGTCATTTCTTCCTCCTGGATTGTTCCCTTTACAAGGATGTAGTGGGCGTCTTTGTCTCTGTTAATCAGTTTTGATTTGAAATCCATTTTATCTGCAAATAGGATAGCTACTCCTTCTTTTTTATGGTTTTTTGTTGCATGGAGTATTGTTCTCCCCCTTTTTACTTTTGTTCTATGAATTTCTTTTTGCATTGTGTGTCTTGTATGCAGCACATTGTTGGACCTTACGTCTTGACCCATTCTGCCAGTCTCTTTCTTTTGATTGGTGAATTGAGACCATGAACATTGCTGGTTAGGACTGATATGTATTGACTTATCCTTGTCATGACCTATTGCTGTTGTTGGATTCTCCTCCTTTGGATTTAATTTCTTGTTTTGCCTGATGGATTCATTTTGCTAGGCTTTGTGGAGTTTGTGACCCTCATTGTCTTTTCCCAGAATGTTGTTTAAAATGTTTTGGAGTGCTGGTTTGGTATTTATGAAGTTCCTCATGTGTTCTTTGTTGTGAAAGTATCTTATTTCTCCATCGATTTCTGAAAGATAATTTTGCAGGGTACATCAATCTGGGTTGGAGGTTGTGTTCTTGTAGGGCTTGAAATAGTTCACTACAGGCTGTTCTTGATTTGAGTGTTTGTGTTGGGAAGTCTGCTGTGATTCTGGTGGACTTTCCTTTGTATATGATTTGTTTCTTTTCTCTAACTGCTTGTAGAACTTTGTTCTTCTGTTGGGTTTCTGGAATCTTGAGTAGTATATGCCTAGGTATAAATTTTGTTTTTGATCATGGCTAGTTGGAGTCCCATATGCCTCACTTATCTGTATGTCAAAGTCTTTTCCTCGGCTTGGGAAGTTTTCTGCCATTGCTTCTGTGAACATTGTTTTTATGTCATCTGAACTCTCTCCTGTTTCTTCATTGACTTTGATCAGTCTTATGTTATTCTTCTTTGCATCATCTCACAGCTGCTGGATTGATTTCTCGTGGTCCCTTGCTTTTTTAAAGAAATCTTTCTTTTCCTTGTCACTAATTGCCGTCCTATTTTCTATATCTGATATTCTCGTCTCACATTCTGCTGCATAAACTGTTTTTGTTGTTGTTGTTGTTACCAGGGATCCAACTTGGACCTTGTACTTACTTGCACTTGTGAGGCAGGCAGTGGAACCACTGAGCTAAATGCCCACCTGCATAAACTTTTTTTGAGAGGGGGTTTAATCTCCTGGGTATCTGTTTGCATCTGTTTCATGGATTCCATTTGTTTCCTGTGCTGGGATTCCATCATGTTCCTCAGCTCCTCATTTTTTTTTAATCTGTGTCTGCTTTAGAATTATTAATCATGTCTTTCACTATGTACATAATCTCTGTTGCTATATGAGAAATTATTTCTGATTTAATTTTTTTTTGAGATCCTCTTTTGTGGCTAGTTCTGGGACACCCATGGTTTGAGTTTCAGATTTTATTTCCTTGCCCCTTGGAGTTACCTTTGACAATCTGGATGTCAGGTTTTGAGACTTGTTTAGGTGTCTTCTCATTTCAACCAGTGCAGTTCCCTCTGGCTTTATTGATGTGACACTTTTGGTCTCACAGTGCCCTTCAGTTCTCAACAAGCCTTAGAGAGGTCTTCTCTGTCCTTCCCACCATTGCACCATTTTCTGGGTTCAGAATGATAGTCTGGATCCCAGCACTGGGCTGTTGTGCAGCTGGACTTTGGCTGGGAGTTGTGTGCACTCATAAATCATATCTGGGTGGGCCCCTGGCTGGAGCCTGGGAAGGCTGCATACCTATTTCCAGGCATGTGTTTTCCTGGTGCCTATGTGCCCAAGCTTTTGGTGTAGGGGGCGGGGTGGGGGGGGCATGGCAGGGGACTGCCTACAGCCTGCCTACCTGTGCAGTTGTTTTCAGGGCAGGCTTCTGCCTTGTGTCTCTCTTTTGTTCTTATGCTTATGCATTGACATATTTTCATTTTATTTTAGACATGTAAAGCCCAATTTGAAATTATCTTTATTAAGATTGTTCTGTTTTCAGTTACTTTATTAATCATAATAGATACAGTGGTCTTATTACTTTTCTGTCCAAGTGACATTTCTTGATACTTTTCTCCAGTTCATCTTATCCATTTAATAGCTCTAGAAATGAATTTTTGGTAGCAAGGCCATGTTTTTCCCACTTGGTTCCTTTTGTTATGTTTAAACTGATATTTCTATATGTAGACTTTCATGGAAATCTTTCTGTAATTCATGTTTTTGGATTAATAGGCTGGCCTTTTCTGTCCCTTTCCCTTTTCCACACAATACCTGAACTTCCTTTTAAGCACTAATAGAATTGTATTCAAGTAACAAATAGTAAAACATAAAGAAAGGTAAAAAGTCAGGAAAAAATAGATACACACAGTATTAATTTGGTATAGTGTTATTGGTATGGTTAAGCTTCAGAATCAGTGGGATTTTCCTGACACCAAAAAGAAAAATGGTGCAATATAAGCAGTTAAATTTTTCCATTCAGAAACAAACAGACATTGTTTTGAACAGCTTTGCAAACATAGCAATTTTACATATGGCTAGCTGTCTTCACATTCTTTTGTAAGAACTGTGAACATAGGCAGTAGCCCTGTGTCACGTTGTTGTATTTACAAGTACTTAATGTGATACAGTCTTCCCTAGTATTCTAATAATAGTAGATCTACATCAAAGTCAGACATTTTAAAATAAATGCCTATAGGCATTAAAATAAAGCCTACTGAACCATTTGTTAGTGGAGATTGCCTGTAAATCCATTGTTATATATGCATGTTTCAATTTCACATAGCAAAAGTATAATCACTACCATGATAGGTAGTATCTGAAAACATTTTTGATATTAAAAAATGTTTTTCTAGAGTTTTGGAGAATTAAAAAAAGGAGAAAAGGTTGCAAAAGAAGATTCCGTTGTGTTTGGACAGGAACTAATCTGAATGTATCACATACTGTAGTCTCAAATTTCTTCATCAAGTATTGGGGAGAATCACTCTCAAAAAGGAGAGGACCACAGCTGGAATTTAAAAGGCACATAGGATATATTAATTCGTTGACATTTGGTTTGAATCATAAAATGTGCTTAAATTATTTAGTGTTGTATGATAATGCTACTTATATTTCCTCAAATCATGTGGAGTTTTCTGTTACAGACCTCAAGTGTATTCTTTATGATTCTTTGTTTAATGTATAAAGCATGTCACAAATGAACAAATTTAACTCCTTCACTGCAAATGATGCCATCAAATTGTATGCATTTAAAACTATAAATATATATTCTTTTTATCTATCTATCTGTCTATCTATCTATCTATCTATCTATCTATCTATCTATCTAAGTCTGTTTTTAGTGGCTTTGACTTTTTAGTTACTAGACTAGATTCTTTCTGTGGAATGCCAGGTCCTGATTTTGCAGAGCATAGCTTGTTAATGACTTTTCTTTACTTAGTTATTTTTACAAACATTAAATAAGGCAGGGTATTGTGTATCAATTAAGTCATTGGTTTTAGAAGTAATTTTTAGAATACAGAGGACCTCACTTTGTGTAGTAAAGTAAAACTTATTGTGTTAATTTTATTTGTGGAGCTCTGTTTGGTTGAGGTTATTTAATGTCTACAAGATTATGAAGTCTCATACTTAAAGTGATGTATTAGCTACTTTTCCATCACTGGAATGAAATACCTAAGACTTGCTTAATGAGGGAAGTTTCTTTTTCTTTTTCTTTTTCTTTTTCTGGTACCAGAAATCAAACTCAAGACCTTGTGCTTGCCAGGCAGATGCTGTGCAGCTGAGCTATATCCATGGCCCAAAAAATTTCATTTATTCGTGGTTTCAGAAGGTTCAGTACATAGGTGGCTCCAAAGCAGAACTGACTGTGTAGAAGGGCATGGCAGAAGAAAACGGCTGAATTCATGCCAGCCAGGAAGGGAGGGAGAGGGAAAGAGAAGAAGAAAGAGGATCTGAGGACAGGAATATATTCTTCAGGTCATACCTCGTGACCCTTCCCCTTCAACCATGCCCTACCCCCTAATAGTACATTCAGAATATAGCACTTTTGTAGTCCAGGCACCTTCCCAGAGCCCCACCTCTGAACACATTAAACTTTTGGGTGACATTTTTAAATGATCTGTGTGACCTTTGGCCAAAGCTTGCAAAATATATTTTAATAAAGTTTTATTATTTTAAAATTCTTATTAGACGTATTCTAATAGTTTTATTGCCGCATATGGAAGGTAATTAGTCTCCATTGCTAAACCTTTCAATATTTTGTTTTCTGTCCTCCATTTAAGTAATGACAACATAATGGTTTCTATAAGCTTATTATATTTTGATAAATGCCTGGCAGGTGAAAGGAAAAGCATAACACAATCTGCAAAATTAAAAATCACCTTGTAGAGTAAAGGGGTAAGCTTCTAACAAACACATCTTCCTACAAATAACCACTTATAAACTACGGACATAATACAGAAAGTAACTGGAGAAATCTGGTGACTGAATGAAAACACAAGTTTTTGAGAGCAGACAAAACATGGAACAGATGTTCAGTAGAGACTATAAATTTCCATTTTTCACTTTGACAGGGATATCTCTTTCAAAAAATTAGGTTCAGAAGGACTGTAGTAGCCAGCACTAAATAGGGATTGATAGGGAACCTCAGGAAAGAGGCTTCGAGAAAAGGGTCTGAGTATATACTTAAGGACATTTCATAGTGAATCTCTGGCTGACCTCTGGAGGCATGTATGAGCACAATGAACTGATAATGGATTGTAAGTTAAGGTTTTAAAACTGAACTGAGGCCTGGGGATTTAGCTCAGTGGTTCTGCCCCCTGCCTGGTAAGTACAAGGTCCTGAGTTCGATCCCCGGGACCAAAAAAAACTGAACTGAGATCTGAAACACCACTTTTAGTAGATAGATACAGAAGTGAATGATTTCCCAAAACAAACATGTCAATACTTTGAAAAAACTATGTAGTCTCTGCAGATTGACCATTACAACCTTCTGCACATAATCCGAAATAACTAAGATAAATATCCTAAAAAGTCAAGAAAATGTGACACATTCTCAGGGGAAGAGAATGTCAACACCTGTCGACTCCAAGGTAACCCAAATGTTGGAAGTATGAGATGAGAGCTTTCATTAACTATTGAGGTAAAGGAAAATGTTATTTCTAATTATTTAAATGATAGAAATTACCAATCATTAAAACAAATCAAAAATTTAAGAATTGAAAAATATATCTGAAGTTTAAGAAAAAAACTTCCATGTGGATTTACTGACAGAATTAATATAATTGAGAACTCAAATACAGATTAATAAAAATATTTGAAAAGAGAGATAAGATATTGGGGGGGAAAAAGGAATAGAACCATAGAGATGTTCAGGGCAGCTGTGAAATGTGTCATATGCTAAACAGGGAATGGAACAGAAAGTGTTTGAAGAAATGATCGATAACTTCCCAGATTTGATAGAAATACGTTTGTGAATTAGAAGAACTTTGTAATCTGCAAACAAAATAAATTTGGAGAACTAATTTAAGCATATTGTTGAAAAATTTGGAAAACCAAAGGTAAAAAGAAAACCTTGAAGGTGGGCAGAGAAAAAAATTAGGTAATTGATAAGGGACAGTGATTTGAATAAGTGTACACTTATCAGAAAACAGGGATGCTGTAGGAGTGGAACAGTCTTTAAAGTACTGAAAAATGAAAAAAAATAAACCTGTCAACTCAGAATTCTTCATTCAGTGAAAATATCCTTTAGGTTTGATAAAGGAGAATTAAGGGAAATTTGTCCCAACAGACCCACTTTACTGACTGAAAAAGCAAATTAGCAATGAATGACGATCATTGGAAATTAGACATACAGGTAAAAAAAAACCTTTCTCATAATTTCTTTAAAATATATATGTATATATAATAGATTTAAGCAAATATTATGGCAATACATATGACAAGTAATGAAACTTTTGGAAAGTGTATAAATGGACCTATGTGGTTGAAATATTTCCATATTTTACCAAAAGTCTGGGAATATATATTCACTTCAATTCAATAGCCATAAAATGAAATTAACAAATTCAAAGTCTTTTAAGTCATTTCCTGAACTGCACATAAATAAGTACCCAGCATTTCATCACAGCATATTCTGTAGACCTCTCTTTCAAATCAAAGGGAGTATATATTTAGTAAATGGGAAGAACAAAATAAATAATGTTAGCTAATAGGTATATGTTAAACTAAATACGAATGGTAGCCAGTTCTGGATTCTTCCATTTATACTTTCAGTGAGTGTTTGTTAATAGTATTTATTGTTAAGGTTGGCCATATTCTAGGTGCTGGGGATGCAACAAAGTACAAAACAGAAAGGAACTCCTGTCTTCAGAGGGGAGTAGTATTTACACTACCATGGGAAGAGGACAGACAAAGACAAAAGAAGAAGAAAAACATAAAATGTGCTGTGTGGTGGTATGATGGGGGATTAAAAAAAGGCAGATAGAAAAGTTGGAAAGCAACAGACTACAATTAGAGACTTTAGTGAGGTTCTCTGCAGACCTCAAAGAGGTGAAATTGATGCAAGCCAAATGGACACCTAGGGAAGAGGTTTCCAAGCAGTTTGAGAGCAAAGGAATAGACCATTGAACAGGAACTTGCTTGGCAGATTGAAGAACACAATGACTGTATTTCCCTGTGACTTGTAATAAGATGAATTCAGAAAGAAACTAGAAGCTTGCAGTGATTATTACAACTTTTTCTTTTTTTTCTTCAGAATGGGAGTAAAGGCCGTTGAATATTCTTGAGTGCTCTGGCCTGATATCAAAAGGATCACTCTGGCTGTTGTATTAAACAGGGGAGAAAGATGTAAGTAGGGAGAATAGTTAGGAGGCTATTGCACCTATTTAATTAAAACATAATATATTAGACAAGACTGGTAGCAGTGGAAAATATTGAGACTTGGTTTGATTTTTTGCAGCCCCAGCAAGCAGTATCTTATTCCACTGTGAATACACATAGCTACTGTATACTTTCTTCTTTTAACTCTGACTAAGGTTTATCCCATTTCTTATATTATTGTACTTTGGTTATCTAAAGCTCATTCTGTAATAGATTCTTCAGGCAAGGCTCGTGAGAATATCTTTTGATACTAGTTTACTGGGCATTAAATCATTCAGTAATCTTTTTTTCTTTTTAATTATCTTAAATATATTACTAATTTTTCTTGTGACATGAAGTATTGGGTTAAAAATTCAATGCCAATCTAGTATCCTCTGTAGTATCAGACAGTTGCTCTTTTTAATGTTCAAAGGATTTGTTTTCATTTTTTATTTTTGTAATTCTTTTAATTCAGTATTTATCAGTAATTTTTAAAATATAGAGCTTTGCAAGGTGTAAATAGACACCACCTGTGCAAAATTTTCAGTGAGAAAGATAATGAAAAGTGTGACAGCAAAAATTGGTAAATGAGACAGAGATCCATTCTACTATAAGTACTATTCAACATTTTTCTGGAAGTTCTGGCAGGAAGAGAAACAATAGGTTATAATACTGAAAAGAAAAAAAACCATTTATAATATTTGATATGAATGTTGACATAGCAAAGCCAAGTGAATTAATAAATGATAACTAAAAACAGCATTCATCAAGTTATGTGGCTATAAATTCAATATATAAAAAAGTTTTCTTTAACCTCATTTTTTCTAGGAATTTTTAAAAATTCAAAATAGATCACACTCGGACAACAATAAGACCTTAACATATCCAAAGAAATGGAATCCTGTAAAGTATACTGTCACACCATGTTGGAGTGAAACCAGAAGCCAACAGCAAAAACATACTTAGAATACAATAACGTTTTTCTCTTTTTCTCTTTTTATCCTATTAACATTTTCATGTATGGGAAACTATGCCACATTCAAGTGTGTGTGTCTGATTTACTTAGCATTATGGTCTCAAGGTGCGTATCCATTTTCTACAAATGCAACCTTTATCTTTCTTAATGGCAAAATAGTATTCCATTTTGTATAAATACTGCATTTTCTTTATCCATTCTTCTTTTGATGGTCATATAGGCTCTTGCCAAGATTTAGCAACTATGAATTGTGCTGCTATAAATATGTGTAAACATATATCACTATGATATGATGTTTTTAACTCTGTTGGGAAGATACTCAAAAGGAGAATAGCTGGGTCAAATGGAATTTCTATTTTTAGTTTTTTGAGGAATCTCCATACTGATATGCACAGTGGTTGTATCTGTTTACAATCCCATCAATGAAGGCGAGTTCCTTTCTTCCCACAGCCTTGCCAACGTTTGACATTGATTGATTGCTTGATGGTAGTTGTTTTTTCCTAGATGAAATCAGTGTTATTTTAATTTGCATTTATTGAATGACCAGAAGTGTTGAACATTTTTTCATGTATTTATTGGCTAGTTGTATTTCTTCATCTGAGATATCTCTATTCATTTCAGATGGCAGTTTTTTGTTTGGGTCTTTAAAGTTGGGGGCTCTAAGCTCTTTTTGGAGCTTGTTATGTATTCTAGATGTTAGCCCTTTGTCTGAGGAGTAGGTGAAAAATTTTTTTCCCATTCTGTACATTGTTTCTTCACTTTGTAGGTGGTTGCTTTTGCTGTGTAAAAGCTTTTAAATTTAATGAGATCCCATTTGTTGATTGTTGTAGTACTGTATTTCTTATGTAACTGGGGTTTTATTTAGAAAGTCTTTGCCTAGGTCTTCAAGAGTTTTACTTTGTTTTCCAGTAGATTAGTGTTTGTGTTCTAATGTTGAGATATTTGATCCATTTTTATTTTAGGTTAGTGCACAGTGAGAGATACAGATCTAAGTTCAACCTTTGGTGTGTGGATAGCCAGTTTTACCAGCACCATTTGCTAAAGAGGCTGTCTTGCCTCCAGTGAAGGGATTTGGTGCCTTTGTCAAAAATCATGTAAATAAGTGTGCCTGGAGATCTTGCTATATCATTTATTCTGTTCCATTGATCCATAAGTTGTTTTGTTTTTTTTTCCAGTGTCATGCTGTTATCACTGTAGCACTGGACTATAACTTGCAGCCTGAGATTGTGATGGCCCCTGCGCCCTTCTTGCCCAGAACTGCTTTTGCTATTCCAGATCTCTTCTGGTTCCATATGAATTTTAGGATTGCTTTCTCCAGTTCCATTTTAACTCTATTCGTTCTGCCTGACCAGGAACAAGGAATATCTTTATTTTCTGATACCCTCTTGAATCTCCTTTTTCAGACTACTATAGTTTTCATTGTAGAGGTCTTTCACTTCATTGGTTAATTCCTAAGTGTTTCATTTTTCTTGATGCTATTGTGAAAGGTAGTATTTCCCTAATTTCTTTCTTGGTGAGTTTGTTATTGCTGTACAGGAATACAGATGTTTCGGAGTCAGCTGACTATGGACTGAAACCTCAGTAGAGTGTGTGCTAAAATAAACTTCTCTTCCTTTAACTTGGATATTTTGCTATATTATTGGACCTTGTTTTATTTTCTAATCTGACAGTTTCTGCCTTTTGATTTGTTTATTGTGGTTTCCATTACCTATGGTAAACCATGATCTGAAAATATTAATGGAAAATTTCAGAAATAATTAATAGATTTTAAATCGCCATTTTTAATAGTGTGATGAAATTTCATGTTGTCTTGCCTAAGACATGAGTAATTTCTTTATCCTGCATATCCACCTTGTCTACCCACTCTGTGGCAGTTGAGAGAGATGGAGACACAGAAACCATATTTACATGACTTTTATTGCACTATTTTGCTATAATTGCTCTATTTTATTATTTTTTTTGTTAATCTCATAATATTTATAATTTCTAAATTACAGTTTGACGTGAGTATTGAGTATAGGAAAAAACAGCCATATATAAATTTGTACTGTTGGTGGTTCAGGTATCCAACAAGGGTCATATAATGTATCCCTCATGGCAAAGGGGGAGGTGCTGCATTTGGATTTACATATTATTTTACTTTGTTACCTATATATGTCTTTTGTTTTTATTGCTTTATTCTTTCTTTACTGCTTTGTTTTTCAGTAAGTTAATATTATCAAATAAAGTATTTTCATTTTTTAAATGTTTATTTTCATTATTGATTGCTCTAGGGCTTACCAAATACATCTTCACTTATCAGAATCAGCTTCACATTTATAACTTAATTCCAGTGAAATATAGAAAAATACAGTTTTGTTGTGTTTGACCTTTTTATATTCTTATTATATATATATATATACTATATCCATAAGTGTTATAAACTCAATATTACATTATCATAATTGTTACTTTGTATGATGTCTGTCTTTTAAAGAAAGGAAGAGGAAAAAGGATATCAAGTATGTTACACAGCTTTTGTTATATTCAGGATCTTGGTATATTTAGTTTTGTTACATTGTTATCATTTATGACTCTCCTCATTGGTGATGCAGGGTCATTTCCTTAGCTTAGTGCAGTTTTGTTCCTGCTCACCTCCTTTGTGTTATCATTATCGAACATATTACATTTCTACATGTAATAGATCTAAGCATATTATATGTAATGTTTTTAATAGTTGCCTTGAAACCAGTTAAGAGTAAATGAGAAAAAAATTTTATACCATTTTTTTAATTGTGTAATTTTCTTCTGAGTGTTGTTTGTTATTCATGTATGGTCTAGGGTCACTCAATTTCAGTATGAAAGAATCTTTTGTTATGTCTTTTAAGATGAGCTAGTAACCAGTTATTTAAGAGTGAAATAGGAGAAGAATATTTCAGATTTTATTTGAGAATGTATTTTGTTTTGTTTTCAGAGTTGAAAGATACGTTTTCCCTCTCCCCTTTCTCTCTTTCTTTCTCCCTCCCTCCCTCCCATCCTTCCTTCCTTTCCTTCTCCTCCTCCTCCTAGTTCTTCTCCTTCTTCTCGTTGGTCTTTTGAGACAAGGTCTCACAATATAGTTCAGGCTGGCCTTGAATTCATTGTATAGCCTAGGTTGGGCTCAGATTTGCTGTGATTCTCTTGCCTAAGCCTCCCGAGTGTTGAGATTACAGGTATGTGCCACCATTCCCATCTGAGAAAACATTTCTGAATATAAACTCTTGATAAGACTTTTTCTTTGAGCACTTTGAATATTGTTTTATTGTGATTTGTTCTCTGTATTTTTTGGATGAGAAGGTTGCTCTTGATCTTATTGGTGTTCCTTTGTAAAGGAAGAATCATTTTTTTCACACTTCTTTTATAAAAAATTTGCTGTTTGTTGGATTACTTTTGTGTTGTTTTTGAAAAATTTTTTTCTTCTTCATTGTTTGAAGAACTATCAGCCTCAGAGTAGTGTGTTCTGTGTAGAAAAATTTTAAATTATAAATAACTCTTTTCTATGTATCAGAGTCACATTTTATATTTTTATACTTTGATGTAACACTAATATTTACATTTCATTTATATTTTAATCTTTTTAAATTTGGTGAACTTAAATGTGTCTTTTTTTGCTCATTTTTTCATATGTTCTTGAAAAGAATGTTATGTACTTGTTACCTGTAATATTCTGTATTAAGGTGTTAGCCTGCACCATCCTCTACGCCTTTGAATTTATTTAGCGAAATAGATCAACCTCTTCTTTCTCTCTTTTAATGTAATTAGAACAGCTTTATTTAGGTATAATTTTCATATAATACCATTCATTTTTTTTAAATGTGAAAGGTTGTTTTTGATAAACATATGAGATGAGCAGGTTATTACTATAATCCCATTTTAGAATATTCCTATGACTCTGGAAAGATCCTTCTTGCCTCCTTGCAATCATTACTCATTTTTATTCCTATCACATTTATGCCATTTACAGCCACAGTTCTTCTAGAAATCCTTCTAGAAGAAATGGTCTAATGAGTATTGAGATTTTGTGCAAATATGCTTATCATTGCTTTATATATAATTTTAAAGGCTTAAAAATAACCTAAATGCCATAAGTGGGAAAACTATACAAAAATTCTTACATTTATTTAGTGCATATATATTTATAGTATTTTAATGACAGTATTATAAATATCTTTTACATATATGTGTTAATTATTCCTACAGAAGAAAGGTTTGTGTCCTTGAATTGTGGACTCAAAAGTTAGCACAATTTCCTTCCCAATAGGAACAATATTTATTAGACATATTATATCACACTTCCATAAAAAGATCTCGTAGAGATTCAAGAGACCTTACTAAAACAAGTTAATTTCAGGATAAGAAGTGGGAAGAAAAATAAAAACAAAGATTTTGTTTTAAACAGTGGTAAAATTCATACATAGAAAAACTAATTGCAGTGGGTTTTTTTAACACGTTTGGCAGTATTTTATTTTAGCTGCTGCTTTTAGAAAACAGGTATGATGACTTTTAAGCATCATAATAATATTATCTTTTGCATTCTTCTGCCTTAAAAAGTATCAATGAAATATTTCAGACTAATTGTTTAAAAGGATAGTAGCCCAGAGCCAAAAAAGAATGATATCTCTAGGGACTTATAGGCATATTACATGTGTATAGGAAGCAAAATATTTAAATTCCCATTGACAGTTATAAAAATATTTATCAGTAATTACTGGTACAAAACTTCCAGCACAAAAAATAATTTTATTACTTGCAGGTTCAATGTGGGGCAGTTTTCATATTCATACTTAATGGTTTTTGTGTTTCTCATGATAATCAATTCTTTTACAATTATAATAAATAAAGAGAAGGGCCCCAGCCTGCCTGAACAAACCAAACGAAAAACATTTCGGTAGACAAAAATAGAAAAGCAGTAAGTATTAGAAATGGGAGAAAAGAAGAGTTTTATGATTGCATTGAGTCCTCAGGGAGACTAAAATCAATGGAGATGAAGAATAATATATTTTAATTTTAAGAAATAAGATAAGGTAATATTATTCTAAAATTTGAATTTTTCCTCAATAAAAAAAGAAGTTTTGAAATGACTGGAAGAAAACCAAAGGTGTTTCCATTAGGGTGAATTTCCTCATACAATTTTATAATTCTGAGAACCTTTATTAGGGCATTCCTATGCATACACGATTATCTTAAGCATTATGAAAGATGCAGGACTATAAGTGACATCTAAGAAGCTTATTTAAAAGAAAAGCAGAAAGACACAGGAAAATCCTAAAAGAAAGTAAAGTTGATTGAACTTCAAATTATGATGTAATCCTTGAACACCAATTCCATAGAAACGCCAAGTTCCATGGAGATGAGTTGTCATTATAGGAACCAGGAAATGCTTCATAGAGAGGCAGCTTTAATAATAAAGCTTTTAAGATTATTTTGGAAGTTTTAACATTAAGTGATTTTTTTTCCTGAATTGGGTAAGAATCTGTAAGAATCTGAATTGGGTAAGAATCTCAATTACCTCTCATGAATTCATGCAACTTAAAATGCTGTACTTTAAAAAAAAATTATTAATTGGTGCCCTTTAATTTGTTTTCTTTTTTTTTTTCCCTTAAGGGGATAACTATTAGGATTTAAAAACAAATCCTTTAAAACCTGCTATTCAATTACAAACTTTCTTCTTTGGTAAATTTTATAAACACTCAATGTGACTTCTGATTTTGGCCTTGATAGAGTAACTTGTACTGGCTGTTTACTACCAATATAAATAATTATAAAAATTGGGCAAAATGCACAAAATATCTTTTTAGATATTTATCAGTACATGCAGTTCAGGCTTGAGATCCTTGGAAGCAAGAAACTGTATAAGATAAATTTCATGTTGATTCTTACTTTTTGGCCAAGACTATTAGTTTTATTGAGGCACAAGGAGTCACACACCTGGCATAGCAGGGTGGTCTTTCTGGGTTGAGGTGTTGATATCAGAATTCAGTCCTCTGAAATAGCTAGAACCTATTGATGTAGGAGGCCTCAATAAGCATACCTCATAGGTTCTTTGCCAGGGGCTGAGCTGCAGATGTGCAGTTTGAGCTTTAAGAGAAAGAAGTTATTACCAGTAGTATAAGAGTGAACCAGAAATTGCACAATTTTTAGAACTTTGAAGTTTTGTCCCATTGAGAGTAGGATTATGTCTAAATCAACAGATGTGCTGTAATTATTGTACAAACGTATGATACCACTGAAGGAGAAATTGAAGGCTTTTCCTTTGTATCTATATATAATTCACACTTTTCTAATCAATTCATTTCTATAATTTTTTTTTAATCTTTACATAGTATTGGTTGATACTGCAATTTAAATTTTGTAAGTTTCAGAACAACCATTTCTTCCATGGAAATACATGCATATTAAAATTTTTTGCTCATATTAGAAAAATAAGTTTCATGAACTTGCATGTTATTGGCAAGTAATGACTTAAATTGATTATTATGTCTTTTCTTTGCAATAGCGACATTACATTAAATGATGTTCCTCTTGAACGTTGTTTTGTGTCAGTGATGTGCATCTTTTATTTAATGTTTGAAATATTGCAATAATTATAGGATCAGAACTTGGCATTTTTACTAATATGATATACAGTATTGGTGTATTGGCTTAATCCTTTTCCACTGTATAGAAGCAGTGACTTCAGTTCATACGTTACAATTTTTTATGCTAATCTTTAACCATTTATTGTCATACTTCTGAACATAATTTTTTTATTCTACATTTGTGCTTGCTAAAGGGTAGTAATAATGATTGCAGGGCATACAGTTGAATAAAATTCAACAGTATGTTGAATAGTTATTATATTTAAGGAATTCTTCTAAGCTTTGAGAATTAAAACTGATTCAGCTCATTTTCACTTTATTAGAATGTAATTACATCCCTGAATATTTGTAATTAAGAGTTGATATGTGCACTAGAAAGGAAATAAAATACAAATACTATTAAAACTTTGTGCAAATACTGTTAAAACTTTCTAGCTAGTGAGGATTTAGGAAATCTTTACAGAGAAGAGATATTTTAGGGTTCCTGGAAGCTGAATACATTTTTAAAAGATGAGCAGGAGTTGATGATAGTATTTGAGACCCAGGGCATTATTGAAAGGATAGAAGTAAGGTAGTATAAAAAAAAAAAGAAGGGAGTACAAGGTGTGTTTAACAATTAACCCATAATTAGACATACCTTATTGATAGAGTAAACAGTAGGTTTATAATCTTACAGGGAAATATGAGAATAAGAATGAAATATGATAAGTTTATAATTAAGGTGTAATTAACTTACTGAAGATTTGAATAGCAAAATAATATGTATGGATGTTATTTGCAGTCAAATGTAATCATAAAAAGTTTATAGCAAGAGAAAGAATTTATCTTATTTTGTATTTTTCAGGTAAGTTTAGAAATGTAGATTAAGAATGTAAATGATTTTTTGTAATGAATCAGAATGAATTATTATTTTGAACACAAGATTATTTTACAATATGCAGATAGCCCTGTTCTCTTGGTTTTATACCGGGAAATAGAATTGAATATTGCAATATTATTATCAGTTATAACAGTTGTAATATCGTGTTAGTGAGAGAATAATAGATATTGTCATTTATGTATTTATAATTTTTATGTTTGGTAGAAAAGTGACTATATTTATAATGTTAATGAAGTTTTATAAAGATTAGTATTGCAAAATAAAATGTTTCTGCTCATGGGTCCGTAAGATAAACTTCTTTTATCAAATTATGCAATATTCTGGCAAATTTTCTCATATTTACCTTAAGTAATTCTAATTTATGTGATCAGGGCTCTTCTTAATGAAGCTTTATTTCCTTTTAATTGTCCCCCAGTTTTTATTTTTTAATAGTACATTTTTTCTGTAAATAAATAATTAGTACATTTCTTGTGGGGAGCTAGTACAAGTACATAATACATCTCAATTCGTTTTTAATCCTCTTTCCCACTGTCCCCTCCATCTTTTGCTCTACTTCTCATTTGAGAAGGATCTATGGAACACAATCCTATTGTCAATTTTTTGCTCTTTATTAATACTTTGGATTTCTTATATAAAAGAATCCTTGAGATACTTATTCTTGTGTGATTAGTTTCACTTAACATTATGGTCATCTAGGTCATTAAGGGGCATCTATTTTCCTACAGATTACTCAAATTTACCCCTCTTTATGGCAGCATAGTACTCCATTATATATACATATACCACATTTTCCTTATCCATCTGCTGATGGACATATAGGCTGTTTCCAAGATTTAGCTATTATAAATTTTGCTATTATAAACATGAGGTGTGCATGTATCACGGTAATATAATGTCTATAATTCTTTAGGGTAGATACCTATTAAAGGAATAGCTGGGTCAAATGGAAATTCTAGATTTACTTATTTGAGGAATCTCCATACTAATTTCTGTATCATCAGTGTAGAAGGATTCTTTCTTTCCTGAAGCCTAGCCAACATTTGTTATTTGATTTCTTGATGGTAGCTATTCGGTCTGGAGTAAGATGGAATCGTAGTGTTGTTTTAATTTGCATTTCTCTAATGGCCAGAGATACTGAAAATTTTTTTGTGTATTTATTAGTCATTTATACTACTGCTACCAAGAATTGTCTATTCATTTCAGTTGCCCATTTTTGGATTGGGTATTTTATTTTGGGGTTCTCATTTTTTGGAATTCATTACATATACTAGTTATTGGTCCCCTGAGATATGGCTGACAAAAAAACTTTTTTTCTCAATCTGTAGGTTGTCTCTTCACTCTGAGGGTTGTTTCCTTTGCTGCACAAAGCTTTTTAATTTTATATGATCCCATTCGTTGATTGTTGGGTCTATTTCTTTTACAGTAGAAATTCTGTTCAGAAAGTTCTTACCTGTACTTGTCTTCAAGAATTTATGTATTTTATCTTCTAGCAGATTGTTTCTACTTGAACATGTACATCTTTGATTCATTTTGATTTTAGTTTAGTACGTGATAAATGATAAGAATTCCTCTGCATTGATAGCCAGTCTTTTCCCAATATCATTTATACCCAAGGGGTATTATGGTGGGTAAAAACACCCGCCCTTATTTTCATAATGAAAATATGTACCTTAGCATAGCAGTAGTCAGCTGTGCATCTCAGTAGCTGTGCACATATGTCAAAGCATAAATGGGTGAATTTTACCCACATTATGTGCTATGTTACATTTTTGTGTATTTATAGTTTTTATTACATGATTTATTTTTCTTGTAGAATTAGCCCAATTCAGTACAATGTTGCATGAAAATCCACTTTTACAACCTTGGGAGGAGGTTAAAAGTGAGTCATCAGGTGATTTAGCTATCAGTGATAACTTGGATCAAGTAAGCCAAAGAAGTTAGCAAGGTATGACAGATAGAGGAGAACAGAATGAAGACTTTGATTCAGATGAGGAAGAAAACAGTAATGTAAATAAATATTTGACTTCAGAATGCTACAAAATGGTCATGTATACCTGAAAGATCCAATGTTAGAACTAGGTTGAAAAATGTTATTAGATTCTTGCCAGGAGTGAAACCTATTGGACAGAATGCCAACACTGAAGTTCAGTGTTGGAAATTGTAATGGGCGATATGCTACAAGATGTTTTGAAGTACACTAATAATGAAATACAAGTAAAACATTCTATGTGCATCAATAAAAATACTCAAAAATATATTTATCATGATACCTCATTATCTAAACTAAAAGATTTCATAGCAGGACTTTATCATTCTAATAGTGCTAATCAGAATCTAAAGGATTTATGAAGAAGTGACAAATGTGGTGTTGAGGTTTTTAGAATAATCATGATACTCAAGAGATTTGATTTCTTTCAAAATGGCCTACATTTTGACAACAAAAAGCCCCACCCACCAAAAAAAAAGAAAAGACACCTGACAATTTGGCTGCTATTAGCTTCTTTTATGAAAGCTTTGTTTTGAATTGTCAAGCAATTTAAACACTCTCTAAATACATGACAGTTGACAAACAACTTGCATCATTTCGTGGTTGTTGAAGGTTTTGGCAATATATGCCAAATAAACCTTCCAAATATGGTATAAAAATAGATCTCCTGGTAGATGTAAAGAAAGACATTTTACACCTTGAATTTAGAAATTTTTCCTGGAACTCAGCCACCAGGTCTTTATTTGTGCAGTAATAAACTGTATGACATTGTGTACAGACTTGTACCTATTTCACAAAGTACCCCAAATGACATTTGACAATTGAGTCACAAGTTATCCATTGATATTACATTTGTTCAAAAAAACACCAGTTGACCAGCACAGGAATTATTCACAAGAACGAAGTGGAGATTCCTGAAAAAATGTTGTAAGTGCACAATAGAGAAATGTGTAGTACAATCTTTGGATTTCAGAAAGACATAACATTTGCTTCCTATATGGTGATAAAAAACAAAGTAGTATTGATACTGTCAACATTATACCATGAAGATAAAATTGATAGTGAAACCTGGTATGGCATGGCATGGTGGTGCATGCTTATAATCCTAGTACTCAAGAGGCTGAGGCAGGGGATCCTGTGAGTTCAAAGTAAGCCTGTACTACATAGTGAGTTCCAGGCTAGCCTGGACTACATTACGTTGAAGAAAAAGTAGTACTGATACTGTACATTACACCATGATGATAAGATTGATAGTGAGGCTGGACATGGTGGTGCATGTCTGTAATCCCAGCACTCTGCAGGAGGATCCTGTGAGTTCAAGGTCAGCATATGCTGCATAGGGAGTTCAAGGCTAGTCTGGACTATGTAGGGAGACCCTATCTCAGAACAACAAACAAAAAAGATTGATACTGAATCCTCAACACAGATGAAGCCAGAAATGGTCACATTCTACAACAAAACAAAAGGCAGAGTAGATGTTGATGAGTTATGCAGCAACTATGATGTCATTTGAAACACAAAACATTGGCCAGTGGTTGCATTTTACTCAATCCTAAACACATTCCTAAATAGTTTCATAGTTTTTAAAGGAAATAACAAACACAAAATATCATGGAGAAATTTCCTTAGAGGATTGGGTCTGAAATTGATAAATGACAATTACGACAACAAGCATAATATGTATCTACCTAAAGAACTCTGCAAAAGAATTCTGAAGCAGACCTGTGAATGGACTGATACAACATTACAAGAACCTCCTAAGAAAACAGTAAGACAATCAAGATATCAAGTATGCCTACTAAAGAAGTCAGGAAAACAAAGCACATATGATATCAGTGCAAGTGATACTCCTGTATGAGACATCCTGTTCTCATGTGTGAAAACTGCCTTAGGTGTGATAATTGAAGTAAATATTATTTTTGTGGCAGAGTTTTATTTGTACTTGTACTTCACATAGAATATGTTATTTTTCAGATTTAATAGGCAAACAGTTGATGTAGAAAATGTTGATGTTTATTCTAAATACTCATTATATATTTGATATTGTTTTATTGATATTTCATTTTCTTGATAAGTGCACATTGTATAATATAATAGGTAGCTCCTTACAAATGTGGAAGACAAGAGAGATGACAAGTATGAACTGCCAAACAGGAAAGAAAAGCTAAGCACATGTGCTATCAATGTGAGAAAGACTTGTGTATGGAACATGCTGTTGTCATGTGTGCAGACTGCCTTAGGTGTGATAATTGAAGCAAAGATTATTTCTGTGGTAGAGTTTGTTTATATTTTCATTGTAGTTCATGTAAGAATTTATTTTTGTTGTTATTTTTTAGATCGTGTAAGCAGGTAAACAAGTTGATACTGAAAATGTTGATGTTTATTCTACACACTCATTACCTATTAAAAATTAGTATTTTATTTTCCTGTTAAGTACACATAAATATGATAAGACTCATAAGATTAAAATTAATAATTCATCAATAGAAGTACTCATATAGAACAAATGGGTGTTATATAGCCCCATAATGCACCTTTTCAAAAAATTTATGGTGGTGCCCTATTTAAAGAAGCTATCTTTCAACCAGTGAATATTTTTGTCCTCTTTGTCAAAGACTGGATTGCTTAATGTGCCCAAGGTTGTTTCTGCATCATCTATTCTGTTTCATTGATCCACATGTCTGTTTTTGTGCCACAACTATGCTGTTTTTATTACTATAGTTTTGTAATATAACTTCAAACCTGGGATTGTGGTGCCTCCTGCTTTGCTCTTGTTCCTCAGGATTGCTTTTGTTATTCTCAGTCTCTTCTAGTTCCATATGATTGTTTTCTCTAGTTCTGTAAAGAACGCTGTTGGAGTTTTGATTGAGATTGTGTTAAAACTGTATATCAGATTTGAAAGTTTGGACATTTTGAATATATTTGTTCTGCCTATCTAGGAATAGTAGATAGCTTTCCATTTTCTAATGTTGTCTTCAATCTCCGTTTTCAGAGTACTGTAGTTTTCCTAGTAGAAGTCTTTCACCTCCTTGTTAGGTTAATTTATAATTAAAATTTTTTGATGCTATTATGAATGTTATTATTTTCCTAATTTATTTCACAGTGAATTCATTATTGGTAAACAGATATGCTATTGATTTGTGTGATTTTCTATCCTGTTATATTGCTGAATTGATTTATTAATTTTGGGAGTCTTTTGGCTCTTCTATGTAGATGATTGTGTTGTCTGCAAATAATAATAATTCAAATTCTTCCTTTCCTATACATACCCCCTTTATTTCTTTTTCTTGCCTGATTTGCCAATGTTTTGAGTATTATATTGAACAGGAGTGGTGACAGTAGCCATCCTTGTCTTGTTGCTGATTTTAGAGGGAAAGTCTCCACATTTCTTGTGATGTTACCCTTTGGTTTGTCATAATTTACTTTTATCAGACTGAGATAAATATCTTGTATTCCTATTTTCTGAAGGTTTTTTAAATCATCAATGGATGTTGCATTTTGTAAAAGCTTTTTCTTCATCTGTTGAGATCATGTTATTTTTGTCTTTGCCTCGGTTTTTCTGATGGATTATATTTATTGACAATATGTTACAATATCCCTGCCTCCCTGGGATGAATCCTACTTGGTCATGATGTATGATCTTTTTGATGATTTGTTGCATACTGTTTTTCAGTATCTAGTTGAGAATTTTTGAATCCATATTCATTAGAGTTTGGCCCATACTTTTTCTCTTTTAGATAGGTCCTTATCTGGTTTTAGAATCACAGTAATATTAGCTTGCAGATGTGACTTTTGGAGTATTTTGTGCCTTTCGGTTTCATTAGAATGTGAAGAGTATGGCCTTAATTCTTCCCCACGTTCTTGTAGCATTTAGTAGTGAATCCACCGAGACCTGGGCTTTTCTTAGTTTGTAGGATTTTTATTACTCCTACAATTTCATTGCCTGTTACTGGATTATTCATGATTTTATATCTTCTTGGTTCAGTTTTGGTGTGGATTTATTACTTTCATAAAATATATTATTGCATGTAGGAATTTATCCCCTTCTGAATTTTTCAGTTTATTGGGGTACAGGTTTGTGAAGTACAATAGGATGTAATAATATGAATTTTATCAGGGTCATTTGTGATTTCACCTTTTTCATTTTTAATGGCATTTGTTTGGATCTTTTGTTTCCTTTTTTCTTTTTATAAAATTAGCCAAGAGTTTGTCTATTTTGTTTGTTATTTTAGAGAACCAACTCTGATTCATTGATTCTTTATAGTATTTTTTAGTGTCAATTTCATTAATTTTTGCTCTGATCTTTATCTTTTTCTTCCTTGTACTAGCTTTGGATGTGGATTGTTCTTATTTTTCTAGGACCTTGAGGTGCATCCTTAGGTTACTTATTTGGGCTTGCTCTGTTTCTGTGATGTGGGCATTCATAAGTATAAACTTCCCTCTCAGGACTGCTTTCATTATGTCCTATAAGTTCTGTTAGGATGTACTGGCATTATTGTGTGATTCTAGAAACTATCTAGTTTCTTGATTTCTTTTTTGATCCATTGTTTATTCAAGTGTGTATTGTTTAATTTCCATACATTTACATAATTTCTGTGGGGTTTTTTTCTAGTTTCAGTGAAGTATGATCTGAAAATAAGCAGGGAGTAATTTCAATTCTTTCTCAGCTACCAAGTATGCTTTATGGGATTTGGGGTATGGGCTTTATGTAGCCTATTTTGGAGAATGTTCTGCGTGCTCTTGATAAGAGTATATATTCTGTTGTGGTGAAACACTCTGGATATTCCTATGATGTCCATTTGTTCAAAGTCTGATATTTCTTTATTGATATTTTGTCTAATTGATCTATTTATGACAGTGGAGTATTGTGATCACCTGCTATATTTGCATTGATATTTATTTGACCTTTTTTGTCCTGTAGTGTGTATTTTATGAAATTGTATGTACTATTGTACTATTCATAGCTACATACAGGGAAATTTTTAATTATTCATGCTCCTCTTGTCTTAGCATATGCCTCTAGACACTGATCCGGAAGTGAAAACGTACCTGACCTTGGTCTAACATACTTGGTTAACTCTTCATTAAAGCGTTAGAGGACTGGGGATTTAGCTCAGTGGCACCATCAGCTGCTTAACAAGTGCAAAGTCCTGAGTTCAATCCCTGAGACCAAAAAAAAAAAAAAAAGATAAGTGTTTGAATTCAGTTTAAAGATTAAGAAATTTTATTAAAAGTCCTAATTTCCTATTTTCTCTTTAAAATTATCGAAGAACTGTCTAGTTTGAGGAGGTTCCCATCTGGTACTCTTCATTTATATATGCACATCTGTTTGTCATAAGAAGTTGAGTTAAGAACATTTAGTTTAACCTTATAACATTAGAGTAAGGAACTTGGAGCCATAGGAACATGATTTTCTAAGCAAAAGAATATCATTAGTTTTAGTCAGGATTAATATTCAGATGATATACTATCAATTGTTTAATATTGACTGTATGACAAAAGACTTGGACTTATGTCTTTTCTCCCTCCTTTCTAGATCTTAATTTCTATAGCATTCCATTTTCATAGTTGTGTAGTTGAAAATAATAGCAATACTGATTTCATGTGATTATTGCAGAATTTAAATATTGGTCATCAGATTCTTATCTGGAAGCAGTTTTAATCACTTCTAACAATGCTTTTCTTATTACAGTTGGCACATCTTTGATTCCTGTCTTTCATAAAAAGTAATAATGTATTTTGATGAACTCTCATAGGTTTTGTGATATTGTTGAGTAGTACTGGTGTTCAACATGTTCATATGCTTTTAGTAAAGATACAGATATTTTTTAAATGTTCACTTTTTTCAATCTCAAATGATAGTAATTCTTTGGACAAGTAATTCATTTGCTAGGAACTATTTACTTATATAAATACCTTTGAAAATATTAAGAAAAATTTATGCTGTGAAATATTAAAGTAAAAGCCTATTGCAATTAAAATCACCTGGCTTTACATTTTTATAGTAAAATTATTTTGCAAATAATCCAAATTGTTAAAGTGACAACATGAGGATCTGAGTATAATTATTAATGTAATAATGCTAAATTTTATGTAATAAAATTTAACTCTCATAGAACTGAAGTGAGAGTAATAAAATAACTACCACCACTGTCTAGTGCTAAATACATGGAAGGGATATAACAAATTGTGAGTGGAGTTGTTTCTGTGTTTTAAAACTTCATAGAGTTTACCATTAATTTTAAAAAGAGTACTTACATTAGTTTTATTTTTTGCAGAGTACTTTCAAGTTTAAATCTGAGAGTGATATTCATTTGGCAGAACATCATAAACAAGTTCTGTATGATGGGAAACTTGCAAGTAGTATTGCCTTTACGTACAATGCTAAGGCCACTGATGCTCAACTTTGCCTGGAGTCATCACCAAAGGAAAATGCATCCATTTTTGTACATTCTCCACATGCTCTCATGCTCCAGGTAGGTGAATAATAGTTTTATGTTACTATCAGCATTGACTGTGTTTATGTATTAAACTTTGCTCATTTATAAATCTACCATTGCTGTTTCAAATTGTTTAAAATTAGCTTTTGTCACTTATGTTTTTTGGGTTGTGAACAAAATGCATTAATATATTAGTATGTCCTTTAAACTAAAATGTATTGATTTTTGAAGATAACATTGCTTTTAGAATGTACTACTCTAGCATAAAAATTACCAGAATTTTGCCCAATTCTGTTGCCTAGAATTACTTTTGCTATTCTAAGTCTCTTTTGGTTCCAAATGAATTTTAGGATTGTTTTCTCTAGCTCTGTGATTTTGATTGGGATTGCAAACTGGGTAACAGTTTGGAAATATGGCCATTTTCACTATATTGGCTGCTTATCCAAAAAGGATATTTGTTTTCTAATATTTTATGCAATGTCCTTTTGCAGAGTAATGTAGTTTTCATTGTGAAGTTCTTTTACTTCCTTTGTTAAATTGATTCCTAAATATTTCATTTTTGATGCTACTGTGAAAAGTGTTGTCTTTCAATTCATTAGTATCTTATTCTACACTAAAATTTGATTTTAGCTCCATATTTTCAGCATAAAGATCTTAAGATTTCAGATTTAGAAGCCATTAGCAAAGACAATCTTGATTTTAAAATTTTATATGTATATGTGTATTCAAAATTGTACAATGTTTTTTAATTATAAGGCTTTTGGGAATAAGGAAATACTGATGTAAATTATATTCTAGCAGTTTAATAACGTTTCTGTTTTTTAATATAGGATGTGAAAGCTATAGTAACACATTCAATTCATAGTGCGATTCACTCAATTGGAGGAATTCAAGTGCTTTTTCCACTTTTTGCACAACTGGACAATCGACAACTCAATGACAGTCAAGTGGAAACAACTGTCTGGTAAGTTTTCTTTGAATGTACAGTGGCTGGTATTTTTACACACTTAGAGTAATCATGGTTTACTCAGTGCTGTGTAATTTATTGGAGTATTTGGATTTTGTCTTTGCAGTGTTAATACAAACTTCTTTTAGAACTAAGGCAAATATATATTTATACAATATAAAATCAGCCACAATGCTTAGATTCTTATTACCATACAATAATTCCTTCTCTAAAAATAAGTAAAAATTCTTACTAGTTGTGGCATAGTTATTATACAGTTGAGGAAAATTCTTAGTACTGACCTTGTTCTTTGCTAATAATTATGATTTGCCCTGTATAGTTGTAGGAAATTATTAGGGTAAAGTTTATTCACAAGAATACTAATTAATATCAGTTATGTAATTTTTATCTTAAAGAGAGGTATTATTTTATAATTCTCTTAACACAATTTAAGATTAGCACTGTATTAATTGACATCAGCTATTCTTTAAATACAGTTCATTTTTGAGGACCTAAATGGCATACGCGTATGCATGTAAAATAAAGTAACTTTTAATCATGTTGAATACCATATATACTTTTTATAGCTTCTATTAATTTTATAAAGAAGTACCTATTCATCAAATTCTGATTCACTGTTATATCTTAGAATTATATATGTGAATTTAAATATGAACTTTAGCAACAATTGTAACTATGTACATTGTATGATTTTGGACTGTAAAGGACACACACACACACACACATATACATATATATATATATATATACATACACATTAAATTTTAGTCAAAAATAGTATAGGAATGCTTCATTAGTATTTATAAGATACATAAAAGATTCTTCACAGGTCATCTAATTTTAAATTGATGGAAAAATTAGTGAATGAAGCTATGGGAAAAATTTTAAGGTTCAATGAAATGTAACACTCAATTTTGTCGTGTTAACTGAATTGTTATTGTCATTTTATTTTAATATAGCTAATATTGTTCCTGTATTAGAACTGTTGTAAAGTATAAATTTAAATGTAAATGTGATTTGTGCATTTACAACATTCATCTCCCATCTGTAGGTCAGCTTTATTTTATATCAATGTAGTATGAAGTCTGGACTTTTGAAAGTTAAATGCTTTGAAGTGAAAAGAAATTCTGAAGTTATTTTATTGGTGGCACATCAGCTTGTTGAAAGAACCAGACCTTAAATTCTGGTCCTGGATTTAAATTAAAAATGTTTTTCTATTTTTTATCTCAGTGAACCAGTACACATTTATTAGAAATTTAAAGCCTAATACATTTATTAGAAATTTAAATACTATGAAATGAATTCTGTATGTAATTTAAGTATTGCTTATGAATTGATATAAAATACATGATGTTTAAAATCTGAAATAAACTTTGTTGCTTAGTGAAGAGATTAAGGAATATTATTTAGTTTGAAATGCTAAAAATTATCCCAATAACTTATTCCTTTATAAATAGCTATTATAAAATATTAGTGCAGTAAACGTATTGAACAGGTTATGTAATCCTGGACACAGATTTTCTTGTTAACTACTTGTCTTCTAAACTCATTTCAGTATTTATATTATACTGTATTTTGGTATTTAAATTGTATTTATTTGATCTAAGAGATAATTGTGAGGAGTCATCATATTGATTTTCATTTTGATTTGTTTTTAGTTCTTTTACATGATTCACTTTAATTTTTCTTACAATTACTAATTCCAACTTTTTTAGTGGTATATATTAAAATCTTAATTTACAGCTAATAGAAAATATACAGTAGGAAAGAAATCACTGTCCTCTTTAAAAGCAATGCTTAATTCTAAGATATTCTTTGATTCAGTGATGTGCTATTTTGGAATTCTTATGTACTACTTTTTCATCAGTTATTTAACCCCTGATGTCTAAGGTGTGCTCTTTTGTAGGTGATAGTATATGTTAGTAATACAGAGTTTGGTTATTTAAAATCTTGAAGAGGACTAGTATAGAAAAGTATGTGCATCAGTAATAAGGTCATTCATTTTTTTAAAATGTTGAAAGCAATTTTTAAATTTCTCCTGTATTTGAAGAGTGTAGATTATTAACTAAGCATGAATTTATAGAATTTCTAGGCATATTCTTATGTCATCAATTCATAAAGATGAATGGGACCTTAAAGTAGGATGTTTCATTTTATTTTTAGTCAACATTAAATTTTTCACATGAATGAAGTCACATTAAAGCTCTTAACCTTTCAGAGAAAATCTAATACACAATTTTTGATAATCTCTTTACATGTGAAATATATGACAAAATGTTGTAATACTGTTCTGTTTTTAATTACCTTTTGGAGAAATTGAGCTAAGCTCTAAAGTAAGTGTTTGCTCTGCCTTTTGTGTTTAAAGCTGAAGTATTTTACTTTCCATACATTTTGCTTACTGAATAGTACCTTGTTTAAAAAATGAAACTTTTTACTGTTTGCAGAGAATTTCCTCTGTTACCATTACTGTAACATTTTCATCAACTTTGATGAATTTTACTCAATATAGAGGGGTTAGTATTAAAATAATTCATTGAAGGAAAGATCTTATTTTCTGAAGCTTGTTAAGATAGATTTATTTGTGTAGAAGTTTTGTGGCTTTTTAAAATTCTAAATGCTACATATTACACTTTTTACTCTATTTGTGGACTTTCAAGTCAGATAGACTTGGGTTCAAATCCTGCACTTAATGTTGATGAATAGTGCAACTTTGAGTATGTTAATAACTTTTTAATACTTTAATTTCCATCATGATAAATTTAGAATAGTAACAATGTACTTAACTATTTATTTAAACTAAATGCATTAAAATAAACAGATCGCATATAAAAAGCATTGAGTACATTCAAATTTTAGCTTTTATAATGAGAATAAACTGTTTCTCTAAGATGCTCTTCGACACTGTAATTTTTTTTTTTTTTTTTGGTACCGGGGATTGAACTCGGGTTCTTACACTTGTGCAGCAGGCAGCGAAACCACTGAGCTAAATCCCTGGCCTTCAACACTATAATTTTATATTTAAATATCATCAATCCTACAGAAATAAATTATAATAAGGCTCTTATTACTCCATATGTGAACTTTTTTTTACTGATAGTATTTTGTTAGAGAAATACTTTCTTAAGTAATTATGTACACCTTGCATTTTATATTTCAGTTACAGTAATGAAAACTGGTTTAGAATCATCCATCCATTTTCTAGATAGAGTGGCTTCTTTTTTTCTAGATATGTTAGTTGAAATGTGGATGTCAATACTAATTCATAGAAACTTAGAAGAGTTTAGGCTGATTTTTCTTTATGGTTATTGGTCTTAGTTTCCCTTGTAGTATTGAAATATCCAGGCAAAATACTGTTCATTGGATTCTTTTAATAAATATCTTTTCTTAGGATACAAAAATGTTAAGCAACAAATTAGTAGATTAATACTATTAAACAGTCAAAAAGTTTGTGACAATAGTATTTTTGAAGTGATCTGTTTTTCAGTAAATAAATTAGGTGAGTGTGTTTTGTTACTTCATCTTGTTTATAATTATTCTCCATCACTTCAAGTAATTCTCCAAAATGGTCAAGACTATGTGAATGTTTTATTATTCCTTGGGGAGTAATATTTTATCTTTGGTTGATCTACTCAGTGCAGTGAATATTGAAAGCAATAACTAAACAAACTACTTTTCAATAGACATTTGATACTTATTCAGTGACTCAAATGAAATTAATAAATTAATCCAAGAAGCTTTACTCCAATCCTGAAATGACATATCTTTTGTATTTTGTCTAGAAATGACTCAGTAAATTAAATACAGTTTTCATTTTCTTGTGAATTTGATAATCAGATACATTGGTTACAAATAAAATATCTTCCTTAAATTGGACTTTATTAAAAAAATGAACAGCTGCAGTTAAATTTCATACGCAATACAAAACAAAACAAAACAAAACTGTCCTCACCTAATGACATAGGAATTTTTTGCTTTAAAACTACATATGTTTTCTAGGACAAGTTGATTTTTGTATGTTAAACTAAATTACATTGAAAGTTCTTAATAGTAAATGTGTTTTTGCCTCAAACCCTGTTCTGTATGAGTATCTGATTATAGGTGGTGTGGATGTCCATGGGTGTATGGTAGGAATGCATGGTATTTGTTGTGTACTTTTTAATCTGTTTGACTTTTGAAAATAACCAGTTAAGTAATTTTTTCAAAAAGACTCAAATAAGCAAATATTACCATAAAGTACTGCAATAAATTATTTCTAATAAATACGCACACAAAATAAAGGATATACAGTGGTACCTCAGTTCAGGAACCTAATTCATTCCACACTTTTGGAAAAGGTGGCCATATTTGTGTTTGTGCAAGAAGATGGGCACAGCCATATTTGTCACACAATGTAGTATGCAAGCAAAAACAAAAGTTTTCAAAACAAAATTGTTTGTAAACAAAAGTGTTCGTGGATTGAAGTACTACTGTAAATTATAGGCAGGGTAAATTGTAAGCTGATAAAATATTTCAGTATTTTATCTCATCTAAATATATTTTGCTAATGATGAGGAAGAAGGAAATTGAGTACCTTTTTCAGGACATGAAGGCTTAAGTGGCTGAACAGAGTTCTGATTTTGAAATCCTGACTCCAGAGTTCTCACTCAACCACTTGAGAATGGCTTTATTTTTAGTGCTATCCATAAGTTCGTCATTTTATAATGAAAATTATTTCATGTGACAATTTTAATGAATTTCTATATTCTTTCTAGGAAAATTATTATTTTCATAGAGCAAATATCAAATTCAATAACATAGCAAGATACAAACATAACACTGAATAGTATTTCTTTTAATGAATTTTATTGGTACATTTAAGGTATACAGTATAATGATACTCATCATTGGAAATTTGCACGTTTGCATAATCCATCTTGGTTCTTATTTTTTCCCCATTCCCTGCCCTCCCTTCAGTCCCTCCACCCCTCCCTATTTACAAAGACTTTGTTTCCATTTTTTCATTTTCTCATATTAATTCCATTCTCTTTTTTCTTTTCCCCTACCCCTCCTACTTCAGCTTCCCTTTTGCATCTTTTCTTCCTATTTCACATTATCTGTTATATCTTTTAGTCCTTATTTGCACTTTCAGTTTCTCACACTACAGAAACTATTTGGTATTTATACATGTGTGTCCTATTTATTTCACTTAAGAGTATTGCCTCAATATGCATCCATTTAGCTATAAATGTCTCTAATTTCTCATTTTTGATGGCTGAGTAGTACTCCATTTTATAAAAAAAACACATTTTCTTTATCTAGTCTCCAGTTGATGGGCATTTGGGCT
>NW_004624776.1:2310915-2345396 GCF_000247695.1 Heterocephalus glaber | reverse complement strand
TATATGAAAAAAATTTCCCTATTGCTACCATTTGAGAAATGCAAATTAAAACAACACTGAGATTCCATCTTACTCATTGAGAAATCAACCGATAACAAATACTGACAAGGCTGTCAGGAGAAAGGACCCTTCTTCATTTTTTGTGGAACATAAACTGGTACAACCACTATGGGAAATCACCATGGATACTCCTGTAAATACTAAAAATAGAAATTCCATTTGACCCACCTATTCCCCTTGCAGGTATTTTCCCAAAAGAGTTAAAGACACATACAACACACACATGTTTATAGGAGAGCAATTCCTAAAAACTAAATCTTGGAAACAGCCTATATGTCTATTAGCAGATGAATGGATAAAGACAATGTGGTATTTATACACAATACAGTATTACTGTGCCATAGTAAAGGATAAACTTGAGTCATCTGTAGAAAAATGGGAACACCTTGACAACATAATGCTAAATGAAGTATCTCAGACACACAAGCTTAAATATCGTATGGTTTCTCTTGTATGAAAAACCCCATATGTATGAAATAAAAGACAGATAATAGGAAAAAGAGATAGAAAAAAAGCCTGGACAGTGTGTCTATGTAAAAGTATACCTTAAGTTAGCACAGTGGTCTTACATGTTTTATATGTTCTTTGGCTTATTAGTCTGGTTTTTAATCTGTATATATGATAATTAACTTCAGAAGTTTTTATAAGATAAATAAATGAATCTGATGCTAGAAAAGTAAAAGAGGCTGGAAGAAAGAAATAAAAAGTAATTGAAATGTCTTATGTACATGTACCAATTCTCTACAGTGAATGTAATCATTATGTACTGCAAACATGTACTAGTAAAAGTTAAAAAAAAGAAAATTCGTTTTTTTTACTTATGAATCCAAGTTATTTTGTAGATTGATGGAATAAAAAGTTTAGAGAATAGCTAAGTATGACTACAAGTTGTTTAATATACTCATGGAATATAAAATATAAAAATTTAGAGAAACTAATCATGTACAAGGTCCTATCATGATAAATGTCCAATTATAATTTAAAATATATGATATGAAAGTTAATTTAATAAACTTAAATCATGTTTTTTTGTAAAACTGGCTAATAAAGTTATTGTTCTAATTAACTTGAAGTGTATATAGTTTTTATATAATCAGCCCTTCTAATAATTAAATATTATAATTTAAACTCCTGATTATCACTACTGACACATGTAAAACAAGAAAATTATCTGGGAAATTTAAATATTTCAGTGTCATACCACCTTGGTCAAATATCCTTGTTTACTTGGAAGTGTCATAAAAATCCAGTGACTAACCATATTTTCTGATTTTTAATCCATGAAAAATCACCTGTTGTGCATTCATGTTAAAATTTTACTACTTGCTGTTAACCCAGCTCATTTAAAATTGGCATGTGATTGCTTTGACAAAAGAAGTATAATCAGTTCCTGTTTAAAATAGTTGTCTCTCTTACAGAAATTGTTTGTACTTGTCGAGTATAATTAATAATTCAATTTTGAAAATCAAGTAAAAATTTTTACTAAGCTATATCTTATTCAGTTATATTTCCTTTATGTTTTTTATCTAGAAACTTTACCACTGGCACTTAGTATTCTAATTTGTCTGACTTTAAAAGATTTACTAAATTGGTAATGAAGCCACCATCATAAAAGTGAAATGGGGTCATGAAAATGCATTTCATATCTATATACTATGAGTATTAGAAGAAAAAAGAAACTAATTTGTTCAATGAGGTTTAACTAGAATAAAATGGAATTTTATTGAAATTAATGTGCAAATTAATTTGTAAGGGGTGAAAAATAAAATACATTAAATAGTCTGCCTGAACTGTAGGGGAATGATAAAAGTTTACAGCATATCTTGAAATTTAATTAATTTGTCATCTTTTAATAGGAAAGGGCATTTTGCTGTTTTGTAGGTAATTTGGATATAAAATCAACTCTGTGAAACAAAAAAAATGAATGCTTTTTTGTCTCAGGTAACTACCAGTTGAATTAAAAAAATATATATGTATTACATGTAGAATATACACAGAAAAAAGAAATAGAAGTAGAGATAATAAAGAACAATGACAGGCCGTATAATCCAATTTTATACTTAACTACTAAAATACACTAAAAGGTTCATTAAAAACAAAATCAGAATTTATAAACTGATATAAATGAGATAAACTATCTCATTTAAAACCAGTGAAGAGAAGGCAAGTCTTAATTTTGGTCGACTGCAGTTTAGTGTTTTGTTGGGGTTTTTTGTTAAATAAGAAGTATGTATAATCTGTCCTATGTAGAATGCATATCTGATTATCGTTTTCCTAAGAGAGTACACAGATTCCTTGTTTGCTGCCTAAAGTTGTTCAGTTAAACCACATAGAAATAATAGAAAGCCCATCATTTTTGTTACATTTTCTCTAAAAAGATGGTTAAATCATTATTAAATGTCTACAATGTTTCCTAAAGTTTGAATTCGTCCATGGATTGGGGGCACCATACATACTCAGTTTCACTTAATTTATGGTTATTTTATAGTATTTTTCATTCAGGAAGAGTTAGAACATGCCACAGGGCTAGAGTGATAAATTTCTGATTGCATCAGTTGCACTGCAGATCTTTCATTAGCAAATTCAAGTAGATTTGAGTGTACCTTAAATTACTGGTACAGGTGCTTGTTTTGGTATGCAATTTTCAGAACAACAAAATGCTTCCTTGATACAACTCGTTTATGATTTAAAACATTGAACTATACATGCAAAAGTGCCTTGCATGTAGATTGCTGCTGGGGACACAGAGGAAGGTCTTAGGTGCCTACACCTTAATAGTTCATTTGAAAATAGCAGTAATCTTGTTTTTCTGGTAGCTTGTCTATCTCATGAGAGTTACAGACATGTGTCTACTAGAATCTAAATTCTGTGCAAATCTTAGATATTATTATGTTTGAGTTTTATTTTGGTATTTTCCATATTTGTGATATATTGAATTCAATCCATTTTTGATACTTCTTTTAAAATTTGTCTTTATTAATGGGTAAGGTTAATCTAAATCTGGTTATTAAATATTTCTATGAGGATCTTTTTGGATTGATAGATATAAGCATCTTGAGAACATAACATTATTTTTGAACATTTATTTATGGAAATAATCCAAATATTTATGACTTGGTTATCAAGAAGATAGGTAAGCTTCCTTTTTTTTCTTTTTTTTTGGTACTGGGGATCGAACTCGGGACCTTGCGCTTTTGAGGCAGGCGGCGGAACCACTGAGCTAAATCCCCGGCCCAAGCTTCCTGTTTAACATGCTTATCTACATTATCTATATTGTGCATGTCAGGAATGACAACATACTTGAAATATTCAAGAAAACTTTTATAGAGTATACCTGTGATTTGCATCAGATTTTCCTTTTTTCTCCTGCCAACTCATGTACAAAGTAAGGATGAAATTTTTTTATATTACCAAACAACATTTCATAGAGTACAAAAGGTGGATCTTGTTTTTAAGATTATTTTATTTATTTAAAAAATATTTCCTCCAAAGTTCGCAATTTTATATAAGGGAATTTCAGATTCTGCTGTTAAAGAAGACCAATCAGCATAAAATCAATAGAGACTAAGTTACAGTGCTATAAGGGTGTAATATTCTGGTGTGCTGTTGTATAGGTTTCAGTGATATACTATACACTCCAAAAAAGCCTGGAGAATTTGAAATGTTTTTACCATAGGGAAATGATAAATGTTTGAGCAGATAGGTAAGTATAACCAGATTTAAACATTATGCTTACATGCATATATATACCAAAACATACATGGTGATATTAAATATTATGTATTTTTAAAAATGTGTATTTGGATGGGGATATGACTGCTGCTTTGCCCAAAGCATTAGTCACAATTAAAATGTTCATGATCTTTCATCTACAATGAATTTTGTAACAGTTACAGCTGAGGAAATTGTAAATGATATGCTATAAAAATGAAATAAAAGTTAGAGTTTTATTCCAATAGAGGCAAAAATTTCATATTTCTGTGGTTCTGTAAAATCAAGTACAACTTTAAAGCCTTAAAAGAAGCTGTGATACCCATTAATATTACAGCTAGGAAGTAGACATTATATGAAATATGGATATATACTCTTGAAAGAGTATTACTCCAGGTACTTGTTAGAATATACAGGAAGCAATATAAGAACAGACAGTATAGCCAGGGAATCTTGTAGAGTTTAACCTGTTGGCATAAAGATGAAATAAAAATTTTGAAACTATTTGAATTTTTATCAGTTGGCCAAGGTTTTATTATAGCTGGGATAAGGTGGTTTATATGTGGCACTGAGTAAGTATATCGCAGTCCAGAGATGAGTAAGCTTTTATATTTGCCCAGTGTTAGAAAGGTGCAGTATTTTGGTCTATAGGATGGATTTTGCGATTGTACCTCATTATTGCAGCCATAGCTATTGAGTGCAATTACAGAGTCAAATGAGCTATGTATAAATTGTAGTATAGATATATAATAGACAATTCAATGTTCATTCTTGTAAATCTGTGTTGGTATACCCTAATTAATTGCTTCTTTCTCAGTGCAGAAGATGGTAACAGGTTTAATATATTCTAGAAAACTCAATATAGGGCATATCTTGTTTAGGAAAAGCCCTTTCAGTTTTCTCATTCCATGGAAAATTTATGGCTGTTGTACTATTATAGTATAATGCTATGGTATTATAGTATAGTTTAAATTTTATATGTACTGAGTTATTGTAATAGATTCATTCTCACTATCAATCATAGCCATCTGAGAGTAAGTGTGTGGATTTGTCTGGGGGTTAATGTGGATAGTTTCTACTTAGGAATATGCAGGTGTTGTTCTGTATAAGAGCTTACAAGGATTTGATGTTCTTAGTGTATTCTGGGTCAAGTCTCCTGGAATATATGATACGAAAAATGAGTAAGAATGAGATATTATTTAAAAACTCTAAAATACATAGTAGTGTACAATTTTTAAACTCTTAATTTTAATAGGATAGGATATGTAATATCAAATCAACTCTGAAATTTGGTGACCTTACACAATTAAGATTTATATATTTATTGTTCACATGAACAAATGTAGTTCATTCAGGGATCTACGGTTTGGGAAGTCATCCTGATATTTGAGAATAGCCAGTATTCATTGTAGGAGGGAAAAAGAGAGACTAGAGAATTATGTATGGACTTTTCACTGCTGTAGCTCACAAGTCTTCTAATCTTATTTTGTTGATTTAGTCACATGAATAACTAAGGAAGCTGAGAAATGTAGTCCTCTGTATAATCAAGAAGAAGGAATGTGACATTGGAATTGTTAATATCTACCATTGTTTCTGGCACATGTGGTTTCTTAGCTAGTACAGTTAGTGGGTTAGTTCTTTGTTGTAAGAAGATTTAAAGACTATTGGGGGTGTTGTGGCATATAGTATTAAAGCTGCCTCTTCATGGTGATGTGTATCCCCTGCCTTCTGCCAGTATCAGGCCACATTGAATAACATCCCATTAGCATGCTGAGATAAAATGTTAAGGACTCAGATTTTTGGGGGTGTGTGGATAAATATTGGGTTATCTTAGTTTGTAACTTCATTTAATTTTGTAAGAATTTAAAATTTCAGTTCCAGTTATGAGTAAGATGGAGCGAGAGTACCCTACCATTCTTCTCCCTCTCAGTACCAAAAAAACCACTATGGACAAAATCATCAAGCAGGTATTTGAAAGCTCTGTAAAGTATGTAAATATTAACAGGGGAAGAAGAGCAGAATTTGTAGTACCTTTAATCTGGTGGTGAGTTCATTATATTTTGTGCTTCTCTGGTATCCCCCAGGGTAAACTAAATGTCCTGGAAAATGAATTGAATACAAGATATAGTGAGAGATCAAGTGCTCCAAGAGAAACAACCCTTCTAGTTCTAGAGCAAAATTTCTTGTTAATTTTTTTCTTTTTTCACTTTGTCTTCTTATGTCCTAGTGCCCATGCAGTCTTCTCACACTAGATTTCAGTTTTATTAGTGGAACTAGTGCTCCAAGAGGGTGAGACAAACACTTGAGCTTTACTGTATCTTCCTATTTGTAGTTTTGGATGTGGGCAGTTATAGAAGTACATAGTAGAGTGAGACAAAAAGTCTCAGATCCACAACATATCAGGGAGGTCATGGAAAGGGAAAAATTTGAGAAAGTAATTCTATAATTTTTTAACTCCTTCCTGTGTTATACTGCTGTGTATCTAATTCACATAATGGGTTTTAGTCAGTCTGGTAAAGTAAGAAAAGGCCAGACAAGTTATAGAGATTGGAAAGAAAGAATACAGCTGTCAATTTTCATACGCAAAATGATTTTCTACATATAAATTCTCGAGGAATTGATACACACAAAGTTCTAATATTAACATGTTTAGCAAGTTCACAAGATACAAGGTACTAAGAAAAAATCATACTTCTTTTAACAAGTGCAATAAGAAAGCAATTTTAAAAATCCCTTTAGTGGTAGTTTCAAAGTATTTAAGTATATGGTTACAAATTCCACAAAATATGTACAGGATCTTTGTCCCCCAAACCACAAATTTCTGAAGAAATAAAGCAAATATCTACACAAATGGAGACATGCCATGTTCCTGGATAGGAAGATTCAACACAGTATTGGTGACATTAAATGGATAAATAGATTTAGCACAATATTAGTCAAAATCTCTGGATATGCATTGATAAGGAAAAGATAAATCCAAAATTTATATGGGAGGACAGTGTAACTAGGATAGCTAAAATGATTTGAAAAAAATAGTTGGGAATTGTACTTATCTGGCTTTAAAACTTACTATAAAACTAAAATAATAAAATGTGTGATATTAATAAAGTAATACATATATCATTGAAACAAAATAGAATCCAAATGTAGTCCTACACATTTATGAATGATTGCTTTTTAGTAAAGGGTGCCAAAGTAATTCAGCAGAGGAAGAATAGCCATAAGCTAAAACATGAGCCTTGACCTAAATCACATACTAAAAAATTAGCTCAGAAAATTAAGTTTAAATGTAACACGAAACTATAAAACTTTTAAAAGAAACAGGAGGAAACCTTTGTAATCTATATTAGGCAAAGCCTTCTTAGGTACCAAAAGTATGGTACCAAAAGTATGATTCAGAAAAGAAAAAAAATTGATAAATTTGTTATTACTTCATCAAAGTTAAAAATTTTGCTCTGCAAAAGATGCAGTGAAAAGATATACTACAGACTGGGGAAAGAGAATGCCAGATCTCTTATTTGAGAAGGATTTTATATCAAGATTATGTAAAAGACTTTCAACCTTCAGTAGTTTTTAAACATAAGCAAAAAACTTAGACACTTCACCAAAGAGAATATAAGAATGTCAAGATAGTTCATAAAAATATGTCCAACATCACTAGTCAATAGAGACATATAAATTAAAACCACTGTAACACTGTACACCTACCATAATGTTCAAAATAAGAAATATTTGTAGTGCTAAATGCTTGTATGTTCAGAGTAATTGAAACACAGTAGAGTGGTGCCTTGGTTCATGAACACTTACTTGTTTGCAAACAATTTGGTTTTCAAACAGAAGCAATTGGCAGAATTTTCTTTTTGTTTGCAAACTCTGCATCTGATGACAAACATGATGTCCATCATCTTTCTCACACAAACACAAACATGGCTATCTTTTCCAAAATTGTGGAACAAATTAAATTTTGTGAACCAAGGTACTACTGTACTAGTATAATTGCCAAATGGTATAGCCAGTCTCGAATATAGTAGGTCATTATAAATTTAGACATATATTTATATAATTTGGCTTCTAAAGTTTATTTAGCATCTGTGTATTTATTTATGAGAAAGAATGAAAATATTCACAAACAAAGTTGGATGTGAGTGTTTATAGTATCCCTTTTCATAATTGCTATGCAGTAACCCAAATGCCTTTGAAGATGAACTGATACCCAAACTGGCACGTCTGTTGATACAATGGCATACTATTCATCAATTAAAACGAATTAATTCTATATATGTATATATCTATTTGAATGAATTTCAAAGGTAGTACATTGATGTCAAGAAAGAAGTCTCAGAAGGTTACAAACTGATTCCATCTATATGTCATTCTTGAAAATTCAAAACTATAGAGATAGAAAGGAGATAATAATTACTGGAGGTTATGAGTGTTGAAAGGGTGTGACTATAAAGCTGAAAGGCACAAGTGAGGCTTTTTTGATATGATGGAACTGGTTTATATTTTGATTGTGATAGTGATTAAATCTATATATCTGTTAACATTTTTAGAACTGCACACCAAATTTTTAAATATAATAAATTTTACATGATCATTTAAAGTAAAATTAATTGTAAAAACAATAGAAAAATATTTGCACATGTAAAACCTAATTATCAAATTTTTAAGTTATGTAGTCTGATGTTTTGCTGTTTAATTTCTTGCATTTGCTAACTGCAGCACTTTTAGGATATGTTATTAATCTTGCTTCTGTTAAATGGACCGAGGCTTGGCTGAAAGAGCCAGTGTAAGGTTAAAACACTGGCCATTTGGCCTTGCTACTGGGGTATGTTTTGATCCTGAAGAGCATTAAAGTACGCATAAAAAGCTAAAATCACCTATGTGTAAATATAACCTGTTTGTACTTTATACTTTCTAATTTTGAACTTTGTAGGTTCTTTTTAGATGTTAGGAAATTAGATAATTAAATCTCTAAAGTATTTATGTGTCCATGGTTGTAATAGTGATGACTGCCATTTGTAACATGGCCAAGAAATTTTCATAAAGGGGATAGAGTGTGGTGGCATGCATTCTGCAACTGAATGTTTGTTATCATTGAAAATTGTAAAAGGTTCTGCATCACTGGGCTAGAACATTTAGTCCATTATGAGAGATGTTATGTGCATTGAGGTTAAACTGCAGAACTATTAGGCATTGAGAGGGTTTGTTTTCTTTTTAGCATTTAAGTATTTTTAGTAAATGTTGAACATCTTTGGTAGGCGTATGAAAGTATCATGTCTAAAGGCTCTTTTGTTCTCTAAATATAAATTCTGCTAGGTATCATATACTAATATGCAACATATATGAAGCTTAGAAGTGATTTTATATGTGCACTTTTGAAAATTTTGTTTCCTTCATAACAGATTGGAGCATATAAGTAATAATTTTTTAGATTTTGAGGGCTTTTGGCATATTTGTTAGAAATCATTGGTGAAATATGAAATTAAAATCTATTATAAATGAAAGGAAGATACAAATGTATAATAGCCTAACATTTAATAGAGCTCACTAGAAAGCTCCTAAGTATCCATGACAAGATAACAATTCAGTTTATAAGTTGATAAGTGAGCCTGCTTCCTCATCAGTAAGATGCCAAGTTATTGTGGAGAAATTTCATGGCCAATGACAAGCTTATTGATTTCATGTGCTGAGTCTTACATCTGTCCTTACATTTTACTGTGTTACATTTCACTTGTTTCCTCATTTGACTTATTTTCCTTATTTGATTTTTGGCATGAAACTCTATTTGTTTGCCCTGATAAATGTGACAGTGTGCGTGTGTGCGTGTGTGTGTATGTGTATGTGTGTGTGTATTTAATTTCATAGTCTTCATTGAGATTGTATCTTTAGGGAATGTCTTGTCTAAAAATGACTGCTAAATGTACTTGCATTTGGAAGCATTTGGTTTCCACCTGTGAAGGAAAGTAACTTCTAATTTATTGATAGATTATTTTATGATTGTGTTACTAGGAAGTAATTGTCTTGGGTGTGGACTTGAGTAGATTTCTTTTACAGTTTTATTCCTGCTGAGATAACATTCATCTAGAAAGATTTTTGTAGTAACAAAAATAGCATAGAATCCATAGTATTTGATGTTTTTATATACTTTTAATCATCTTTTGAAATTCTTCAGTGTATTTAATTCCTAAATTAGGCTGCTTAAGAAATCTGAAGATGTCAAAGAGTTTTCTTTTGTACTGATACTTTAAATCTTATTTGGAACTTAATCTACTTCTGAATTTATTCTGACAATTATTTTGCATATAGGGTTACTCAAGGGATTAAACACGTCCTTTTAAAGTAGAAGGGTGTTGGATCTCAGGGGGAGTCTTTAATTTTTGCATAAGTTATATTCTTCTTGATAAAAAGATGTTTATTTTAAAAGCTAGCCTAGCTATATTTTGCTTGTTTCAGTACAAAGCAAATCAAATGGCAAGTTTATGCCTTCTATGAGTTGCCTTTGAAGTGAATTTAGTTTATATATTCATTCCCAATCATTAGACTTACAAGCTGGGTGTATCTTTATGATATATTTATAGAAAATAAAAGTACCTTAAAGATACTAAAACTTTTGGATCACATAATATGAATTATCTACATTAGTTATTTTAAAAAATTAAATGGAAAATTGAAATGAATGAAGTTATAAGTAAAATCAAGTCAAAACTCAAATAAATTTTAATGGAACCTAAATACTATACAGTATATGTTTGCATTAAAAGTTAATTATCTTTATCCATAGTTACTTCATATTCTCAGCTATTTGTGGGCCGAGACATTGAGGCATTTGTTAAGAATGTGAACCAGAAAGCTCATTTCTTTCATGTTGTTCCTAAGGTTTAGCCTTCATTTTTTATGATACTTAAATATTATGTCCTAATTTATAGCTTATTAAAATTAGAAGATAGTAATTATTTTTAAGAAAGAAACCTACAATAGATTCTTAGTATAATTTTTCTTAAAAGGAGATAGGATTCAAAACCATTAACAATTCCTGAAGTAGATTTGCTTCTTAGAGAACATGTTATAGTATTGTCTATTGAAAAGTTTAGCAATTTTATATTATATCATAATCAGTACACTTTTTGTCTATAAAATAAAATACTCCTCTGACAATCTGTTCCTAGGTATTGCTATACTTTTCAAGAGAATGTTCTATGTTGTATATATTAGTTTTGGCTGACACAACTAGTTGCTTTCTGGATTATCCTATCTATTTAGATCTTCTACAGATGAACTGATGTGTTCTAGACAGGAAGTGGTTTGTAGGAGATATAGGAATGGGCTGAAGTATCCTTTATATTTGCCTTTGTATCTAGGGGAGTTGGAAATAGGCAAGAATGGAGAGAAATTTTGTATGGCAGTACACAGAATTTTGCAAGTTTATTGTGAGCCCTGCAGCAATCCGATGCATTTTAGTTACTGGTAAGTTTGTTAAATTATGTTTGAAAATGTACCTCTTCGAAGATGGCCATCTATTTACTATTCCACCCACCATGTCAAATGCACTTTATTTTTAAGATTTTTTTTGGAAAGATATGGTATTCTATTGCATTGGGCTTTAGGCATAAATTAAGAATACATTGGTTAGTGAATGCATTTGGCTTTTTAATTGTTTTCATGGTAAATCTTGAAGTGAAATTAACATTTTATGGATAGCATAGTTATGTGTTAAGATTTGAGAATTGCAATAAAATTAATATTTCTGTTTTTGTAATGGAACTCTATCATATTTAGATGTCTAACTTAATTCATTAGATGTTTGAGAATGACTAATTCTTCTGACATAAAAGAATTAAAAGAAAAGTCCATGGCATCCTTATAATTTTGTATGGTATTACATAGGAGGGTGATTTATTCTAAGTACCATTTTGTGTTTTCTCTTAGACGATAGGGACCATTGTGAGGCATTTCTAGTCTTTCTTTTTGGCAGTACTGATGTTTAGCAGTTCACTTTGCCTCAGTATCACTCACTAACTTATGTGTAGGTAAAAATTCCATGAAAAGATTAGGAAATTGTGTAATTTCTATGCTGTAATTTTCTTTATTTTTTCCCAATATTTAAGCAGAAGTGTTATATGTATTATCATTTTAAGTGATTACGTGTGAAGTGCTCTTTACTATGATGCAATTCATTTGAAATAGAACAGATTGCTTAATACCTGTGCTTCTTTACAGAAACATTTAAAAAAATTCCAATGAATTCTTTGGTAGTTGTGTTTTTCTTAGAAGTGCTTATCTTTCATTTAAGGACTAAGTAAAAGGATATCTTTGATTTGTAATATTAATTTATTTTTTTGTGGTTAAGGTTATAGGGCTAGTTGCTACAATTGAAGTTTTAATTTCATGTAATAAAGTGTTTTATTTCTGGATAGTATATTTTTTCTGATATAAGGTAGTCCAAGAAAATATCTTTTTTTATAATAACGATAGTGATAATTTTGCTATGAATTCTTATTATGAGAACATTTCTGATTTGAACAAAAATAGCATTATCAGAGAAGTATGTCAATCCTATTGAAGCTAGAATGATTAGAATAATTCAGAGGCATAAATAATTTAAGATTTGTTTTGGGCTTGTATAATTTTCAGTATTTCCTCATTATAAAATTTTTAAATTACTTGTAAGGATGAGTTCTATTGTGTTTAAAACATACAGTATTTAGATATTTGTGACTTTATCTTATGAATATAGATAATTTAGGATAAATTATAAAATAATTTAGGTAAACTTTAATTTCTGATAAAGTCTGGCTTGTAGCAATTTATTTTAAAGTATAGGATGCACATACAATGAAGAAATATATTTTTATTTTTAGGAAAACTATATTCATGTATCAGTGCTGCTGTTTCAAATTATGTAACTTTGTGAAGAAATACATCATTGAAGCTTAATTCAGTGCAGTCTTTTTTTTGTTTCTTCATTCACTCATTCAAAAGACATACTAAGTGCTTACTCTTTGTTCCACATCTTTGTGTGCTATTATGTGTTCATTTATATCCTCTGTAATTAATTGATAGTTTTCATTTCTGTATTACATGTGCCATTTTTTTTGTTCTTGTGAACTTTTCTGAAAGCATGTATAGATATAAATATGTTATAAATATGTTATACATTTCCCTGGATATTTTTTCTGACAGTGTTTTTCAAACATTAGGTGTATACATTTCTTTAAAAATGATGTGTATTCAGAAACAATATTGCATGCACACTTAAATTTATCTATGATAGTGTGTTATTCTAACAAACATTAAAATAAGCCTTTCTGTGGAAATGTCTTTTTTTGTTACATTTACTTGAAAGAGGAAATACATCCATATAAATAAACTGATGTTTACCTGTGGAATAGAAAAACATATGGTTATCTTTTGATTATATTTAATTTGAAAAAGGGTAAAACTAGGTTTTATGCTTGTGAAAAGATATGTTCTTGTATAATGTAAGATATAGGAGCATTTGTCAGCAGAATAGAAATTAGACTTGATTATGTTTGTTTATTTTTTGGCACAGTAAATTACTGAAATGAAACACTTTATAATAAACATTTAATGATTACAAAATTAAATTATCTGTACTTTACATGCAGTGCTACTCTTTTGGCATTCCTGGTTGAACTGCTTAAAAGTTCAGTAGCCATGCAAGAACAGATGCTGGGTGGAAAAGGATTTTTAGTCATTGGCTACTTACTTGAAAAGGTAAGTAATATGTATTGGTGGTTTTATTGTGCAGCTTTTGTAGTTGGACAACTGGCAATCACTAATTATGTTATTTATAATTTCCCTTTCTATTGACTGTGATCATATTGTTTGCTAATTCAATAATGTTTTTGTATTGTGACTTGGACATAAATATAGACATGGAATTAAACTGGTAGAATGTCAAGTTAAGAAATTTTGAGTTAAACTAGAAACTAAGTAAAATTTTTTCATCTACACATTTATTCAAGTTACAAGGCATCGTTTCTCTTATTTTTTCCTACTTGTTCCTTTGCTGTCTTTAAATTTCTTAGAAATCTTGCCATTTTCTTTTAAATGAATTTACAGTTTTTGTTTTAATTTTTCACTTATAATATCAAAATCTTTATTTGTAGTAACAAAAACAATATTTTGCACTCTCTTTCAAGTTGATATATTTGGGTATTTAAGAAGTTTTCTCATATCAATGTATATTATAAATAGTACAAATTGAATTGGTTCAGTTTTTTCCTTTTCGTGTTATGTCCTTTTTTAAATGCCTTCCTTTGCTTAGCACAGTTGTACTCTTATAGTAATGAATGTTGACTTTCTGATTATGATTTCACAAGATATTGGTTGTGTTATGTGATTTTTCTTTAACAATTAAGTGAGACTTTATGAATTATTTTAAAGAAGAGAAATATTATTTCCCCTTCAAAAAACTCTTGTTCCTATCAGTTAACTCTAATATTCTTAACTGCTCAGAAAATGAAATGATTTGAGAAAGAAAAGAGATAAGATTTGAAGTAAGAGAAAATTTTTACCTAGGGAGAGAAAATAGAGATGACTTTTAGAGATATTTTTTACTTCACCTTCAGTTATATTACATTTGAAATATTTGTAACCTGTCTTTTCTTTGAAACTTGTGCTGCTCTTCCTTGAGAGTGGTGATTGAGGAGTGGTAGATTATTAAGCTGATTGATAATTGGTGCTGTTACTTTATTGAAACATTTTTTCCTCAGCAACACTGCTTAGAATTCCATTATCCCATTTAGTTTACTTTCTTAGAATGATGGAATACTATTTTCCTATATCTAGTACATTAAGAATTATTTTGGAGATACAAATTATGTTGCATTTTATATGAACTGGATTTTATAAATGTCTTTGTCAGATCATTGTGCATGGCAGGACCATTGTATGGATCTTTGTAAAATATTCTTTTCATCTATTTACTGAGAAATTGCCAGCATAATTATAAAATTAACTCTTTTATACTTAAAACCTTGTTTAACATTAGAAATACTACCAAAAGCCTTCAAATCAAGTAAAATAGGGTTCTGTCTTTTTAAGAAATTGATATTTTCTTAAATATACTGCCATTTTTTAATGGTTAGAAAATAGTGCATGGTTTTAATTTGCACATTTTTCTGACTTTTGACTGATTGGGCATGCTTTTCTATTTATCAGAATAGAAGAATTTGTCTTCACTGTAAAGTGCTTATTCATGTGCTTTACCAATTTTCTGTCTATCAGTACAACATACCCACCCCTAGAAGACCAATAATCTATTTTCCCTATGAATTTACTTATTCTAGATATTTTATATGGGTAGAATCATACAATATTTGTCTCACTATGTAGTTTCAGCCTGGACTTGAACTCACTGTGTAGCACAGGTTGGCCTCGAAACTTGCAGTAATTCTCCTTTCTCAGCCTCCTGGGTACTGGCTTACATCACCACACCCAGCTATTTGTCTTTTTGTTTCTGGTTTATTTTGCTTAGCATAACAATTTCAAGGTTCATCTGTTTTATAACATATATTTTTTTATGGCTGAGTGATATTACATTCCATATATGTATATATTTTTATTTTTCCATTTGTCAGTTTGTAGGAAACTCATTATTTCCATCTCTTGTCTGTTATGAATAATGGTGCTGTAATATTCATGTACAGGAGTTTTCTGTGAATGTTCTGTTTTCATTTTCTTGAGTGGATGATACCTTAGAAGTCAGTTTCTTGTGTTCTTTTTAACCATTTGAGGTTAAATCTGTGTTCTCTAAAGTGATTTCATTATTTTATATACCTGCCTGCAGTATTTGAGTGTTCCAAGTTTTCCATGTCTTTGCCAACCCTTCTTTTGTTTATCTTTTTCATAATAGCACTCTGAGTGGGTATGAAATGATCTATAATTTTTAAATTTGCATTTCCAATGCATTCAAATCTATTGAACCTCTAATGATATTTATTGAGCATTTTCTCATGTGTTTATTAGCTATTTTAATGTTCTTTTTTTCTGTTTGATATATCTTTGGAGAAATATGGTCACATACTTTGCACGTTATAAACATCAACATTAGTCTTTTTATTATTGAATGTAGGAGTTTTTATTGTTTTAGAAAAATAAGACCTTATTAGATTATGATTTATAAAAATATTCCATTGCATAGGGCACATATTTTAATTTGTATTTCCTAATGAGAATTGGATATTTTTATATATTTTTTGTACTTTGGTTATCCTCTTTTGTTAAGTACTTGTTTAAAGTTTTTGCTCATTTTTCTTTTGAGTTGTCATTCTTATATAATGTGGAAATTCTATTTATATCATTAGATATGTAGTGCAAATCTCTCTTCTTTGGCTTGTCTTTTCCCTCTTCAGTAGTATTTTTTGATGAATATATGTGTGTATATATATGTTAACATTTTTTGTTCTCTTTTGATTAGCCTATTTTAGACCCTGTGTTTCTACTTTAAATCTTGTTTCTTTTTGCATTTATAGCAATAGTCCATCTGGAATTGGATTTTGAATTTTATCTATGGTATAAGATATAAGTTCAAGGTTTTTTTTTTCTACATACAGATATTAATTACCAACTTTTGGTGGTTTGACTTATGAGTTTATACCTTTATGGTGGTGACATTGTTCAACCAAAATCATGTTTTGAGTGTTAAATTTTGATTTTTTTCTTGTTATAGATATGGGGTAGTGATAGCCTTCTGATGCCTGGGCAGTGGCAGCAAAGCCTCAGCTCCCAATAAGCCCACAATCAGGAGGATGAACAACCTATACTTTATAGTGTGCTATGTTATTGAGTTAGATACTCAGTAGATTAGGTGTTTTAAATGTATTTTTAACTTATAGTGAATTTATTAGTATCTAACTATCATAATTTCAGAAGCACCTATATGTATTTGGCTGATCCAGTACCATTCATTGAAAACATCATTTTCCCACTGTGTAGCTGCCTCAATAAGTATTTGTAGAATGGATTAAATGAATGCTTACCTGGTTACCTAGAAAGAATATCTTTTTCACTTATCTTGGGGTGATGCCTTACACTGTTTCACTTTTAAAGAATTGGTGGCAAGGATAGTAGTATAGGTAATGGGATTTCTTTTTAAAATTTCTTATCAACTAATAGCAGGTCAACTAGCTTTTGTTTCTTTGTTATAGAAGTTGTATTAGGTATCTAGGAAAGATAATTTAATAAAATCCTTTCTTATTAACTGCTTTTAGATTGTTTCATGAAAAAAACTTTAGGAGGCTATGTTTTATTTTGCCAAAATCTGAGCTGGAAGAAAACTTAAAGAGATTAATTGATAAGTTACATACAAGTTTTTGGTTTCCATTTATAGAAAAGTTTATTCAGAGTACCTTAAAAATTAAATACACTAGCTGATGTAACTGAGACATAGTGGGTCTATTGATGAGTGACTTATCCATCATACTCTTGGCAGGAAGCTGATGGCATACTCAACCTGGGTTGTTCAGAGGAGTTTAATGCAAAGCTATTTCAAAAGTTGTGAGCATTGTTCAGAGAACGCAGCATGGTTTAAGAGACAGGAAAAAGGAGTATTTAGTGTAACTCTAAAAGTATTGTAGCTGTAGCATAGGGTTCCTGACTGGAATGTGGTCTTCAATAAAGGAAATGTACTGAGTTGGTATATAATGAGCCAAGAATATTTTTTTTCTGGCCTTTAACTTCATACTGATATCACCAGTTAGTTAAACTCTACTAAAAACCAATAGGTGAAATTCCCAAGCATCGAATTAGCTCTATCCTAGGTTGAAGAGCCAACAAAATATATCTAGTAAATTGGGCTTCAGGCTTGGGTTATCATACTCTCAGTAGTGTCATCAGGCACGCAAGTTTTATCTGTCTCTCTTATGCCACTTGCAATATTGATTTTGTGTTGTACGTGGTATCTTTTCTGCTTAAAAATAGGCACTTAAGGGGTTTGTGTGATAGAAATCCTCATATTGAGATTGTAGAGGAAGAGTACTCCATTTTCCCAATTACTGAACAAGATTCTTCTCTCTAATTTGATTGGTCAGTAAGTAGGTCTTACCTACTTTTGAACCAACATGTTTTAATGAAAATGGTAAATTTTGATGTTGGATTTCTGAGTGAATTATTGTACTTCCCACCAAACAACAACAAATGATTAATATGATTGAATTAGGCCATTGGAGCTCATTCTGGAAGTCCTGAGAGGTGCAAAATGGATATTGAGGTTTACCTATTTTCTGATATACCTCTCCCAATTAAAATAATTTTCTACAACTTATTTAATATATAGCCATGCATGTTTTATATTTAGAAAATTTTTTGCAATAAAAATAACCATTTATGGCAACCCATTACATACATTATGAACTGATCTAAATGTTGAGAAGATTTACCTTTATTGAATGGAAGTTTCTCCTTGTAACATCCAGGGCTCCTATTTGGCTTCTTTTGGAGTTCTAGAGTTGTTTTCCTCCTTTCATATTCCATTTCCAAATATGCTTAGTCTTGTCTTATATAGTACTTCTTAAAATCACATCTTCCATTACATGTTGTCATATGTCTCAAACTCTAGGATTTGGCATTTTCTAGAAGGTTCACATTATGCTATTGCCTAAGGTTTAAAGATTTGTAACTAAAGATTAATCTAAGTATTAATCTCTTTAAAAATAGTTTCACTTGACAAAATGAAAGCAAATACCAAAATAGAAAATATTTAAGACAGTCAATGAAAATAAACACATTTAAAAACAAGTATCTTCTTTTATTATTTCCTAATCTGTGTTTTTTTTTCATGTCTATCATAATCTTACTCTCTTTTTGAATTCAGTTAAACATTTACTGAGGAATTTGGAAAGGGACTAGAGGAATAAAAGTTGGATGAGTATCATTTTTATATCAGGAAAGAAAAGATTTATGAGTAACTAGTAGCAGTACAAGAAAAAGGAATAAATACATTTACAGGTGAAAGTAACATGCTATTGAAGAGAACATACATTTCATGTATAGTAGGATTTTGAGTAGGCCAGTAAAGCATAATTTAAAAAAATATTTCTTAAAGATCAATTTTAGAACTAAAATCTGCTGTTAAATAGGATTAATTGATAAGCAAAAGCAGCACCCTTTTTTTTAAATCAATGTAGAAGGCCTTAATGTGGTGCTTTTAGCTTACCATTTGTGACACAGAGCAAGTTCAAAACTTCTTTGTAAATTATGAATTGCTTCCTCACTTGAATGTGATCCTCATCATCAGCCTGATTTTTGTATTAGATTTTAGTGCTTCAGGCAGTCATACATTCATAGGTAAATGGATGCAACTTGAGAACACAATGTTAAGTGATATAAGTCAGATACACAAGCTTAAATATCACGGTTTCTATTGTGAGTATATTTATATATATATATATATGTATGTATATATATGTATATATATAGAGAGAGAGAGAGAGAGAGAGAGAAAACAAAATAGAAGAGAGATAAATAGAAAATAGAGAGTTCATAAAGTTCCCCAAATTACATATTCTGTTGTTTCAAAGATATTGTAATATATATGGTAATTTGTTTCCTGTATACTACAGTTTTATCTTAGTTCATTGAAAAGAGTTTTGTGTTATCTGTTTCTTTTCTGTAAGAACATTTTTGGTCTATGTCTTATACTTTGAGTAGCTGCTTTGAAGATAATGATATAAACTATTAACTATTATTCTCTTGCTATAAAATTTTGTGGTTTGTTTCCTCCATGAAATAAAAAAATGGGCAAAAAAAGCACATGACAAACTGGGCTTGGTGGTGCTTTCCTGACATCCAAGCATTCTAGGAAGCTAAGGCAAGAGAATCACAAGTTTGGTGTGACTCAACAAATTAGCACAACCCTGACTCGAATAAAAATAGGCTAGGAACATACCTCAGTTCGAAGTCTTTGGCTTCAATAATGAATACTGGGGGTTAAAAAAGGATATGATAAATAATCATTTTAAGAGAAGGCCTTGTCTCAGAATATTTAGAAACAAGATCCAACTGTATTCTCTTTCAAATTTTTAAGCGCATAAAAGTAGAATGTATCAGATCATGTTCTTAGAACTAAGTATATAAAATAAACTATTTAAAATTATAACTAGTGAAAAAATTGGGTGAAGTTTTAAATAACCATTGATTTTGTTTTAATTTTGTCTATGAACAATATATTTTAGAAAGTAATGTTTTATATTTTTTTCATTGAAGTTTCTTAAACTATGATTTTTGTATATTCTTTACATTTGTACTCAAATATTGTTTTTTTTTAACCTCATCCTTTAATAACTTAAATATTTGTTAGGATCACTTCTTCCATCTCTTCTTAATTTTCATATTAAGTTATGCTTTAAGGTTTTATTTGAATTTTGTAGGCTACTTATCTAAGCACCACTGACTTTTTTTCTTGCTGTAGTTTAAACATTTGGGTTTTTGTTTTCAGTTTAGAAAATAAGTATCTTTATTTCATAAATAAGTCCATTAAGATATTTATAAAGCTACATATATCATTTATGTCTTTTAATATTTTATATTCAATCAACATGTGTTAATTGTACATACTAATCAGTTCACATAGGTTTTTTTTTTTTTTGGTACTGGGGATTGAACTTGGGTCCTTGCGCTTGCTCAGCAGGCAGCGAAACCACTGAGCTAAATCCCCAGCCCACTGATCAGTTAAATGTGATATTTAAATCACACCTGTTGAGTTCAGTGTAATGTATAAATAAACACAGTGTGCTATGACCAAATTCACACTTATTTATTTACTCTTCACACCACTCTTCCCAACTTCTGGTAATCACCATTCTATATTTGGGTTGACATGTACCACATATTCACTCTTATATATGGAAACCATTGATATTTTTTAATCAAAAACAAAATCCTGTTCATATAAAGTTGTTAGCCTAGTCATAATGAACCAATAAAATGCCAACTTCTTAGTGGGAGCCTCTTAAATACCCTCTGCAAATTTCTTATCCTAGTCATAATGAACTTAGTGGGAGCCTCTTAAATACCCTCTGCAAATTTCTTATCTGCTCTATGATTTTTTCCATGCATTTATTAGGATATAGCATGTTGCACATTTTAGTTTTTTATTTTATTTACTTTATATCTTTGGTTTATCTTCTTTTGAAATGTAAGTTCTAGAAGGCCAGGTATTTTCTTCTATTTTGTCTTTAGTTTTGTTAACTGTTCTTTTCACGGTGTCAAGATGAATACTGTGAAATAGTAAGTACTCGTTATGTATACTGTGTATTCTAAGTGACTAAAGTGAAATTCTTGAGCTCTACTTGCCTTTAAGATAAAGAAAATGAATGTAAAGCTATTGATTAAATATTTAGTGGGCATCAGGAAAAAGCAAGAGATGCTAACTGGTGTATTGTGGGTAAAATTGATCCAAAGAAATAATTTTGTTTGGTTCAATAAAAAAGGTTTTTAGTTTTGAATTTTAGTTTTAGTTACACAGAGCAGGCCTCAGCACTTTTTCTTGTCTCTTTCCCTGATCCATACATTATTAACTACTTGGAATCATTTGAGTTTGTAAACTTTATGTAGCAGTACAAAAATGCATGTTTAGGTCAGATTTACTGAATTGCCCTTTTTCTGAGCAAGATGATTGTAAATAATGCATATTAGGAGTTAAAATTGGTAAGGCAGTTTTAGTCTTTGTAGACCTTGATTATTCTATATACTGATGTTTAGACTTCAATCTGTGGAAAATGGTGAGAAAGGTAAAATGTGATGTGTACTTCAGGGTCAAATGGTAAGTAAATTACCCTGTCATGGGAGAGAACATTATACTATAAAAAGGATTACAAAATGAGGGAGAAAAGATTTGTGTAGGACAAAATGTTTTTGAAATTTGAGTTTAAATTATTGTCTTTTATCAAGAGCATTTTTTATATCTTGTAACTTTTTCATCAAATTATAGTCCAGGGTAGCATTGTTCAATTAAAATACAGTATAGCGCAAGCATCATACATAACTTAAAATGTTTTAGTAAAAAGTTAGAAGTGAAATTCATTTTAATAATATATTCATTTAACCTAATACATCCAAAATATTATTTCAGCATATACCATAGTCAATAAAAAAGAATAAGAGTTTTACATTTTTTTCATATTGAGCCTTCAAAATCATTATACATCCTTATAGCACATCTCATTTTGGCCTAGCAGCATATTAAGTGCTCAGTAGCTATGTAGATCTTTATTAGAGAGTAAAGCTTTATGGTTTAGTTTGACTCAGAGACTCTTACTACTTAAATACCAATGGAAATAGGTTATATTTTGGTGACAGCATTTCATAATTCATGATGGGAATACCCAGCTACAAGTAGTAATAAATGAATTAGTAGAAGTACAGTGCATCATTCAAGTAAAGAGAAGAGGACCAAATAAGTAGTATTTAAGCAAAAGACACCAAGGAATAATTTGAGGATAACGAAAGCCAAATGAAGACAGTATATTGAGGAGTGTTAGATTTGCTTTTTCAGAAACTATGGATAGGTCAGAAGGGTTTATGCTAAAACAAGGTGTATTGCATTTGTGAATGCAGAACTCTTGTAAAGAAAAAATTCAGTGGATTGTAGTGTTGATTTGTTTTCACTTTGGTTTGGGGTTAGTTTGAGTGAAAGTACTTCTCTTTCCTATTGTTACTATTTATTTCACTCTAATTTCTCTGCCTAAGATCTCCTTTGTCATTAGACTTTTATTCTAATTTATTTATAGCTCACTCCCTCTGCTGCTCCCTCAGTCCCTTTCTCCTTCCCTTCTTTCCTCTTTTGCAGTACTGGTGACTGAACTCAGGGCTTCACTCATGTTAGGTTAATAGTCTACCACTGAACTACATCCTCTTCCGTTATTATTTTATTTTGTGACAAGATCTTACTCAGTTGATCAGCGTGGCATGGAAATTGTGACCTTTCTGCCTCAGCCTCCTGACTAGCTGCAGTCATAGGCATCATTGTATTTCTTTATCTTGAGCTAAGAATAGCTTTATATATTTATCCTGAGCTATTTATTTGTAATTGTCCAGAAAGTTCAGATAAACTACTCAAAGAAACATTCTAAAATACTAGGTTTCCTTGTATAATGAAAATTTTACTAACAAATGAAATATAAAATTTTGTATTTAAACTATTAGGGATAACGTATGAAAAATTCATCTATACTTATGCTGTTAGCAATTACACAATTTGATGTTATGGATATTTTTAGCTATAATTTCTATTCTTTTTAGTCATCAAGGGTTCATATAACTAGAGCTGTCTTGGAGCAATTTTTATCTTTTGCAAAATATCTTGATGGTTTGTCTCATGGAGCTCCTTTGCTGAAGCAGCTTTGTGATCACATTTTATTCAACCCGGCCATTTGGATACACACACCTGCAAAGGTTTGAATTTTATGCTCATTCATTTTATTTTAGTATAATGTTGTAAATTATAGTTAATGTAAAATATCTAGTAGAAAACATGAAGTTTTTGTGTATTTTATAGTCAATCAAAGGCGGTTGGATTAGTATCAGAAATAAATATTAAATATGGAAATATTAAAATAAATGAAACTATAGTTAAAAATTGAACTGGTTTTAAGAGTGCATTCTGATATTATTAGATGTGCTCCATACCTTTTCGAGTAAGAGAATTTGCTGCATTGATTATACATGATTATTTTGACTGAATAGTTGATTTCATTTTGAACATAGAATTTATATCATGACATGTAAATAACATGTTTTTAAATAAAAATGGACAAAATGGATTTTTTTATAGAAAATAAATACAAGTCTTACTATTTCACATTCCTGAATTTATTCCTATGATACTCTAATTGAAATTAATAAGAGGGATATTTTTCATTCTGGTCTATATTTTATATTTTTAAAATGTCTTATATACCTGGTTAGATAATGTTTAAGTTATGATTTTTGTTACAGTTTACCTTATGACTTACTGGACTAAATCCAAATCTGAAGTTTGTTCACTGTTCAACAAGGTGTTTAATTTGTCATTATGTCACTGGGTCAAATTCTAAAAACCAACTATATACTATAGTAGTACCTGAAGAAAATTTGAAATTACATAAACTTTTGAGAAATTTGACAATAGTATTTTTTTAGATATACTAGGACAGGTAACTGATGTTAATTCTGTTCCTATGAAGAGCAATGTAAACTAAGAGCTAGTAAAATGTATTTTCCTTAAAAGCTTTAGTGTAGCTGACTTTTAAAACTATTTGATTTTCCTATCTGTTTCAATTAAATTATTGAATAATTTAAAATTATTAGTACTTATTATCTTTATTAGATAGGTTATCTTAGTTAGATTATTAGTTAATAAAGATTATTAAAATGAGTTTTACTTGGATGTTGATTTTGATTATTTTCTTTATAAAATATACATAATTATAAAAAGTGACTTTTAAACTTACAATAAATGGTCATTTCTTGGCTTTTACTAATTTATATTTGAATTGAAATGAAATTTATACTTAAGACACTTGATATTTTACATTTATTTTAATGATTGGCTAATATTTTTATTAGGTTCAACTTTCTCTATATACTTATTTGTCTGCTGAGTTTATTGGAACAGCTACAATCTATACTACCATACGCAGAGTAGGAACAGTATTACAGCTAATGCACACACTAAAATATTACTACTGGGTTATTAATCCTGCAGACAGCAGTGGCATTACACCTAAAGGATTAGGTAAGTATACAATTACCATTATGTTTACACTTTCCTATGATTGTTGCATATTCTGCTGTAGTGCATGACTGTGAAATTATCACTCTTGACTATTTTATTCCTTATGAAGAAGACAGAAATAATTTAAATAGTCTATTCTAAAAAGTTGAGATTTTTTCAGTGTTAAATTATTTTGGAATAAAGGAAAGTAGAAATAGTCTTCATCTTAACCGTTTTCCTCCTTCACCTACTTTCCCCTCTACCTCTCACCATCTTCCTCCTCCCCTATGCACTCTGACTAGTGGAATCAGTCTTGTCACTAAACTACCTCTCCAACCCTGTTTATTTTTAGATAGGGTTTCTCTAAATTGCCTAAGGCCAGGCTAGAACTTGGTAATTCCCTGCCTCAGTTTCCCAGACTGCTGGGATTACAGGCATATACCACCATGCCTAGCTTTCAGGTTTTTCATTTTTTTAAGTGGTAATACAGTAGTCATTCTGTCTCATTGTATCATGTCAAGGAGGTATATGGTGTTCAGTTGTCCTCTTATGTGTGATGTTACCTTTGAACGTTTAACTAGGGTTTTGTCTTCAGTATAAAATTATCGTTTTCTTCTCTGTAGCTAATATGTGATAGAGAAATACATTGAATTATATAAATATTCTATTCTTTAATAAAGTTTCTACTTGTTTTAAATTATAGATAATTCTTACTGAAATTGATGTTATTGTGACAGCTGCCAAATTGCTATGCTTTCCAAAATATTTATTAGTTTGCATAGCCATATAGAAAGTATTTTAGGCTTATGTTTCCATGAAGTCTCTTTACAGGAGGTAACACTTCCATTTTATTGTAGAAGTAGCCACAGACATTATGTAAATGAATGTGTATGCCTTGTACCAATGATACTGATAGAAACAGGTACATGTTGGATTAGGCTTACAGTCTGCAGTTCACTAACCCCTTGGGTTTTGTCTTAATTTTGATGCTTGTCAGATATTTGGTCAATAGGACTCTTGACATGGTCTTTTAGGTCTCTATGACAGGTGTCTATAATTTTGTACTACTTCCTTATGTTCTGGCGCAAGATGTTCTTCATTCATATTACTGTATACTTTTCTGTCCTGTCTCTGGAATCATCTGTTTTTCAGAGAAACTCTGTTTTGCCTGGTGAATATGTTTTTTAAGAGTCAAGTTACAAAAGGTTTTAGGTGTGCTTCTTTGCTTGGTGAATAAAGTTTTTACCAATAATTTTCCAAAAGGTTTTATGTTTGCTTCTTTGCTTGGTGGATATAGTTTTTAGTAACAAAGATCCTAGATTTTCAGTGCACTTCTTGCTCCTTAAATGTCTATGTACTCTTAATGGACAGGTATAGAAAATATGTTTATATCTATGTACATATGTATGTATAGATATACATCCAAAAGTGTCTATCTATATTGTCCCTCTGTAGTCACACCAATACCTTAAACCTAGTCTAAAATCACATATCTCAGTGTAGTCTAGTCTTTATATTTACAGTTTTCCGTTAGTGAGAAGTCTAGCTCCCCTTATCTTTAATATATTTATATATTTTCTATTATACTTCATGAAACTAATGTTTGAACATATGTGCCATCACTTTATTAGTTTTAATATTGCCAGAATGTTCTTTGCGACCTCAGCCCCATTGTTCTTTGGCAATAAACCACCCTCCTGACTCACTCCTTGGCCCTGCTGATCCTGAATGTCACACCGTACTCAGTGGCATCCTTGGCTCTGTCAAACCTTGTGGAGTCTTCTTGTCTCCTGCTGCCTCCTAAGGACCCTGGCCTCTGTGGCCCCCTGGCTCAGCCATTTCCAGGAGAGGAAAGTGGAGAGAATCAATACATATATTTTAAAGAAGAATGACTTAACAAGTGGAAGACCATTTCTTTTATTTATGATATAGTTTATTCTTTTACTTTAATATTTGAATTGTTCTGAGATTAATTTTATTGTTTGGTCAAATATGAGATTTTGCCTTGAAATATATAGTTTTTAAATGACAACCTTTTCCAATACCATCTTGAAATAAAATGCTTCCGTAAAGGGCACTGAAGGTAATTTATATAATAATAGCTTTCATAGACTATTACAGAGGTATAGGCACGCAGATGGAGAAGTAAGATTTTTAGGTTTTAACTTTGGCTTAAGACTTTCATCTCTGAAATTATTATTTTATATGGTTCACCTTAAAAACATTTATATATGATAAAATATCATAGTAACATATGTTTGGGGTAGCAAGTGAAATAATACAGTGATTTATGGATAAAGTTAATACTCCTCAAGAAGCCAGTGTTACCAGTCTTAGGTTTCTTTTTACCTCTTTTTCTCTGTTAATACAAAAAAGAATATATACTCAACTATTTCAAATTACAGATATTTCAAAAATATCATAAACACAAGTAGTATAAACACACACACATATTTGTATATATAAAATAAACCTCATTTAGCATCACCAAACTTAAGAAATACAACATTGCCAGTAGACTGTATGTTACCATCTATCGTCACACCTTTCTATTGCCTGCCACTGACAGAACCCCATCATAAATTTAATCTTTATTATTTCTTTTTTAATTTGGCTTTTTTTCCTTTTATGTTCTCATTATTTATAAATATATTCCTTTTTTAAAAATTGTTATTGGTGCCGTTTAGGTATACATATTGATCACATTCATCATGCACCTGTACATGATTATCTTGATTCCTCCTTTTTTCCTATTCCTCAGTCCTCCCTTCAACCCCTCTTCCCCTATTTATTTACAAAAGCCCCATTTGCATTTTTTCCTTCTTTTCTCATTTTTTTTCCTTTTTATTTCCTTCCTTTCCCCCTCCCATATCTCTAGTTCCCCCTTCCTTTTGAACAATTTTTTCTTATTTCACATCGTCTGTTATATATTTTGGTCCCTATTTACACTTTCAGTGTCTTACACCAGAGAGAGAATGCAATATTTACATATATGTGCCTGATTTATTTCACTTAAAAGTATAGCTTCAGTCAGCCTAAACTACATAGTAAGACCTCCATCTCAAAAATTTTTTTAAAAAAGTATAGTTTCAAGGTAAATCCATTTAAATATAAATGTCTCATGTTTATCCTTTATGGCTCAGTAATATTCCATTGTATTAAAAAAACCTTACCTCTTTTTTTCCGTTCATCAGTTGATGGGCATTTGGGCTGTTTCCAAGTTTTAGCTATTACAAACTCTGTTGCTATAAACATGGGCGCGTATATATTGCTGTGGTATTATGCTTTTAATTCTTTTGGGAAGATACCCAGAAGAGGAATATCTGGGTCAAATGGGGCCTCTAATTCTCGTATTTTGAGGAATAACCATTCTGATTTCCACAGTGGTTGCACCAGTTTCCACTCCCACTAACAGTGGAGAAGTGTTTCTTTTTTTCCTCACATCCTGTCCAGCATTCGTTGTTGGTTGATTTCTTGATATTAGCCATTCTTTATTGGAGTGAATGGAATCTCAGTGTTGTTTTAATTTACATCCCTCAAATAGACCAGTGATGTTGAGCATTTTTTCATATGTTTATTTGCCATTTGTACTTCGTTAAGTTACTCTGATAAAAACAGCATGGTACTGGCTAAAAACCCGACCTGAAGATCAGTGAAACAGACTAGAAACAACTCCATACATACTCAGTTACCTTATCTTTGACCAAGGGACCAGATATGTCCACTGGAAGAAGGACAGCCTCTTTAACAAGTGGTGCTGAAAAAACTGGCTTTCTACATGCTGAAGAGTAAAACTAGACCATGTCTCTCACCGTGTACTAAACTAAATCAAAATGGATCAGAGATCTAAATATTGAAACAGAAACACTAATCTGCAGAAGAGAGATTATGTAGAATTCTTGAGGATGGAGAGGTAGGAAAAGACTTCATGAACAAAACCCAGACTGCACGGAAAGTAATACAAAGAGTCAACAACTGAGATCTCATCCTATTAAAAAGCTTTTGCACCACAAAAGAAATCACCAACAAAGTGAAGAGACAACCCTGAGAGTGGTAAAAAATTCTAGCCAGTAGTCCCTCAGACATAGGACTAATATCTACAACATAACAAAGAGGTGAGAGTAATCAGACCGCCCAAATTTAGAGACCTAATCCAAAAGTGGGCATCTGAAATGTATATATTCCTAAACAACTTATTCTTGGCTTCTGTATTTTGCATAAATGACATAATTTATGATTTGTTTTTTCTATTAGTTTTATGTATGTTAGATAAATCTTTTTATATTTTATTTTACCTAAAATGGATACAGATCATACATACAACTCATACACATTTCTGTGCAAAATGCTGTTTGCATTGTATAGTATATGGCAAGAGGTAACAGGTAACATTTACTGGATGCTTACAATAAAAATCATTGAGATACTATACTATTCTTTATATGTATTCACTCCTTCCGTACTCACAAAGCATTTTATGACATAAGTAACATTATTATCCTAATCCTAACACTAATGAAAGGATGTCCAAGTCCAATCTAAAACCTAGACTTGAAAGAATAAAAAAGAAAAAAAAACTTGAGTCATAGAGATATAAAACTTGTCCAGTTTATTAATGGTAACAAAAATATAAATAAGGTAGACTATTACTAAGAGAATGGCTCTCTCTAGTGGGAAAAGAATGGAGGATGTTATCAAGAAGGTAAATGTGGTACACAACTGAGGGCTGGTATAGAGTGATGGCTTTAGTATTTTGGGCAGGTGATTCATACTGTTAAATAATCAGGAATTTAAAAACCTGGTTGTTAAAACACTTGTGGTTTGAACTTAAAATCTGAAGTGATGCGAGTATTTGCACAACAGAAAGTATAAATGCTGTAAATACCATAAATCAGGACCCCATTACTCCAGTGTTATACATACTTTCTTTAGTAGAACACCAATGGTTGATGAGTTTTTCTACCATTCTATTGTTAGTGTTTGATTTCTTGACCTTGGAAGTTGTTATACAGGTGTTTGTATTATAATAATTCATTAAGTTATATACCTGTATATATTTGTATACTGCATATTGTATATGTATGCTGTATTTCACAATAAACAAGTTATAATAAGTATTGATAAGAGAAAGGGAAAGTATTGATGGGAGTAAGGCAAAAATTGTGAACAGTGGGAAATGGGGAAGAAACTTGTTCTTCAATAATAAGTGGAAGAGATTATTTTGGTGATAATTTGGTTGCAGATGTAACAATATGCATGTAAATATTTATTGGGTATATAAAGAGTTGTTAAAGTTATATATGAAGCTTCTTTATATATTTTAGATAGTAGATTTCCCAAATTTAAAGACCCAGTCCAAAAAAGGGCATCTGAAATGAACAGACATTTCTCAGACAAAGAAGTAGAAACAGTAAGTAAACATACGAAAAAATGTTCAATGTCACTGGTCATTCGAGAGATGCAAATGAAAAAAACACTGAGATTCCACCTCATCCCAGAAAGAATAGCTGCTATCAAGACATCAACCAATAACAAATGCTGTTGGGGTTGTGGGGAAAAGGAACCCTTCTCCATGGCTAGAGGGAGTGTAGACTGGTACAACCACTGTGGAAGTCAGTATGGAGACACCTCAAAAAACTGGGACTAAAGGTCCCGTTTGACCCAGCTATTCTGCTGTTGGGTATCTTCCCAAAAGAATTAAAAGAATCATAGCACAGCAATATATGTGCACCATGTTTATAGCGGCACACTTTGTAATAGCTAAAACTTGGAAACAGCCCAATTGCCCATTAACTGGAGACTGGATAAAGAAAATGTGTGTGTGTGTTTTTTTTTAAATAAAATGGAGTACTACTCAACTATAAAGATTGAGAAACTAGAGACATTTATAGCTAAATGGATGCACAGTGAGGGCATACTCTTTAAGTGAAATATATAGGACACACATGTATAAATACTGAATAGTTCTTCTGGTGTGAGAAACTGAAATTGTAAATAAGGATCAAAATGTATAATAGATAATGTGAAATAGAAGAAAAGGTCCAAAGAGGAAGGGGAAGTAAGCTGGATAGGGGAAAGTAAAGAAGGGAAAGGAATAAATATGCGAAAAGGAAAAAAATGGAAACAAAGTTTTTGTAAATAGAGAGGGGTAGAGAGGTTGAAGGGAGGGTAGGGGAATTGGGAAAAAAATAAGAACCAAGATATATCATGTACAAATTCCCAATGATAAATGTCATCATATTGTATACCTAAAATGTACCAATAAATTTAATGAATAAATGAAAGTAAAGAAAATTATATATGAAGGGATTGTGGTTTTAAAATTGACAAATCAACTATATATTTCTGGTTACTCCAAGAAGATTTAATGGTTAAAGGATTTGGGAGAGTCTAGCTTTATTTCTTAAAAACTATAATTATTATATATTATATACTATATTACATATGTCATTTTATCTCAATCTTATTGGTAATTAGGTATTTTACAAGTAATTATTTTAGAATGTAGACATTTTGATGGATGTAGTATGTGCACTTTAATTTTTATGTTAACTTTCATTTATTGACTTAGTAACTATTTTTTATGTGCTCATAATATTATGTTTTATACTATGTAGTAAGAAGAAAAAACTACAAAACAAATAATTCGGTAGAGTAGGATGCTTTTTCTCTTCTTTCCTATATAAGGTGTAGAGTGAATCTGGATAGACTGTAAATGAAAACAAGTTTATTTGAGAGTGAAAGAAATACTGAGAAACATATTCAGTTAATAAAACTAAGAGAAATTATTTATCTAAATATTTGGTGATTATACAGTTTAGAATTATCCAGAAATTATTTGAGCTCTCACCCTTCAAATCTCACATTCAGTGAATAATTTTAAATTGGCAAAAACCTTAAAATTAATTTTTAGATATTCTGATATTACTGAAATTGTATAACATTAACAATAATATTGTAATTTTAATAAATATAATTATTAAAGAACTTAATGATGTCTCAAAGTAATTACATTCAGCTTGTTTAATATCATGGATTTCTCTTTTTTTCCCTGCTTTATCCTAGATGGTCCCCGGCCATCACAAAAAGAAATTATATCACTTCGGGCATTTATGCTGCTTTTTCTGAAACAACTCATCCTAAAGGTAAAATAATTTTATATATTTCAGAATTGTGATGTATTAGGTCAAAAGAAACTTTTGGCATAGTTGGCATTTTTTTTCATTATTATTTAATTAGCATTAACTACTTTTCATGAATTGCTTTCAAAATTTTATAAACTGTAATACTAACCTTTGTTGAACTTTTAGTTAAATGCTCTTTGATTCCTTTATTAATGGAGGTGGTAGAAAATGACAAGAAACCTGAGTAAGAAGTGAGTGTAAATATTTTATTTTAGAAAATGTTCTATGTTCCAGTTTAAGAAATCTTGCATAGTGTATAGAAATCTTACACGAGTATAAAAATCTTTCATAGAAAAATAATAAAGAAAAATACAAGTAAAATTCTGAGATAATACAAGAAGCTGATAAATGTGTTAGTTACTTTCCCATTGCTGAACAAAATACTTGATAACTGCAGTTTAAATGGGGAAAGGTTTCAGAGAGTTCAGTTCATGATTGGCTGATTCCAAGGCAGAAATGGCATGGCAGAAGGACAAAGTAGAGGAAAGCTGCTGAACACATGGCAGTGAAGGAAGCAGAGAGAGGGAGCAGGGAAGAACCAGAAGTATACCCTTGAAGTTCATGCCCCAGTGATCCTCTTCTCCAACTATGCCCCAAGTCCTAATAGTACATACAACTATGAATTCGTCAGTGAATTAACCCATTAATGCATTTAGCACCCCCACAATCCACTTACCTTTAAAAAGCTTCACCTCCGAACATGTAAGATCTTTGAGTGACGTTGCAGATCTAAATCATAACATTTAGACCAACTCCTATGTGGTTCATGTACACTCATTATGCAAAATGCATATAGTTCATTTCCAAGAGTCAGCAGAGTTTTAATAGTTCTAGTATTGCTCAGAAGTCTAGATCTAGAGTCTTTTCTGAGACTCAAGGCAGTCTCTTAGCTGTGAGCCCTTATAAAAAATCAGAAAGAAAGTTAAATATTTACCTTATACAGTGGTACAGAGTAAACAATACCATTTCAAAAACCAAGAATAGAGGAAAAGAATCAGATCAATATAAGACTGAAATCCAGCAAAGCAAACATTAAATTCTTTAATTCTGTGCCTAGCACCCAGGACATGTGGTGGTGAAACATGAACTCTAAAAGACTTATGCAGTAGCACCCCTGTAGCCATGTAAGTGTCTGCTCAACCCATGTAGATAGCCATTCTCTTGCTCTGGTTCCAATCTCTCCTTCTGGCTTTAGTCAGCAGAAATTCCATATTTCTGACATTTCTGATTTTTTAGAATCTCCACTTCACCTTCAGCTTTACTTGCCTAGCTTTGATCATTGTCTTCTCAAAGGCATATTGCTTGGCCTCACGGGCCTTCTTTTGAAATCTGGAAGGAAGCCACCATGATGTTACAACTCTTCCACTCTGTATGCCTGTAAAACCAGTACCATGTCCTGCCAGTGGTAGCAGTAGCTGGGCCCCTGTGGACCATGGGTGCCTCTAAGTGCCTAGATGGCTGAATTCCGGAATACATTTCCCTAGCAAGTCCTAAATGAGCAGGACACCTTTGGCCTCTCTTTTCAGGGAAGGGTGTTTCAAAAGAATTTACTGTTATTTACCCTACAGCCTCTGATGGTTTGAATCTGGTTGGTTTGTGAGATTCCCTCAAGCCATCTTTTCTATTGTTCTGGTCAAAGTACATGAGCTTAATTTGTTCTACAATTTTGGAAAAGTTGTCCAGGTTTGTGTTTGTGTGGGAAAGGTGGCTGCAGTCCTGTTTGTCACCAGATGCAAAGTTTGCAAACAACAAAATTTCACCAAATACTTCTGTTCATGAACGAAATTTTTTGCAGACAAAAGTGTTTGTGAACCAAGGTACCACTGTATGTGATTTCTTTTCAGTGGTGCTAAACTTTTCAGCAACCATGCTCTCCTTGACCCCACTTCACAGGCACTTTTTTTTTTTTTAAACCAAACTGGAACATTTTGATAGTTTAGGGGCTCTGCTTTTTGCTCATGATTCTCACTATAAATTTAGGACTAAAAAAATCCAGCGATAACATGCCACCACCTAAACATTGGATTACCTTGGTATTTCCTCTGTCAGATTAGTCTGGTGCTTTTTAATTCACCTTCATTTGAAGTCTTAAGACATAGGTAGAATATGGGCAAATTCTTTGTCAGAATGTATCATGAATGGCCTGAGTCTAATTTCCAGTAGAGTCCTTTTCCATCTAAAACTTCTTGAGCCTGATGTTTACTGTCCACATTCCTGTCAGCATTCTGGTCTTCTGAGCATCCAACAGAATTACCCATCAAGCACTTTTTATAGCATTCTAAAGTTTTTCTATCCAGCATCTCAGAAACTTTGTGAACTCCTTTTGCAAAAGACTTCCAAAGGCTCCTTATCCATATTGTCAGGTATAGTCACAGCAGTGACCCTACTTCTGTGGTAACAGTTTTCTGTATTAGTCACTTTGCTGCTGCTGGGACAAAATAACTGACACCTGCAATTTAAAGGACATGGAGTTTATGCTTTCCAAGATTTTAATCCATGGTTTAGCTGGCTCCTGTGCAAAAGTATAATGGCAAAAGTGCATAGTGGAGGAAAGCTGCTCAAGCCATGGCAGCCAAGAAGCTGAAAGAGGGAGAGAGGAGGAGTTAGGGTCAGAATATATCCTTCTAGATCATGCCTCCAGTAGCCTACCCCCTCAAACCAGGCTCTGCGTTCTAACACACATTGAACTATGAACTCATCAGTGGTTTAATCCACTAATGAGTGTAGTACTCCCATGATCCAATCACTTTTTAAAAGACCCACCTTTGAACATGAGACAATTAGAGGACATTTTTTTTTTTTTTTTT
>NW_004624776.1:2266642-2293610 GCF_000247695.1 Heterocephalus glaber | reverse complement strand
TTTTTTTTTTTTTTTGGTACTGGGGATCAAACTCGGGACCTTGCACTTGCAAGGCAGGCGCTGGAACCACTGAGCTAAATCCCCGGCCCAATCTTATTCATACTTGAGTACAAAGAATTTGATGTTCTGTTGAGGTTCCAAGCAGAAAAAATATGAGAATTGGTGAGGAAATTTTTCTCTAATGGAGTAGGCAAGCAGCCTAAGAACCACATTAGAGTCTTAAGGTAGACAAAAAGCTGTACAGATGTACAGATGTACAGCTTTCTTAGTAGATGTTTTGCTCTCAAAAATCTCTGACAACCATCTTCTTTCCTCTTCTCGCTGGCCTCAGACTAGACCCAGAGGATTATTAACACTGGTTTCATGTAAGTGACTATCAGAGGACCAAGAAACACCTAAAATGGTGGGATAAATCTTGTCCTTACATTTGTGGGCACACATGGAAATTGTATTGCTAGATGCTTGCTCCAGTGCTCCTCAGGTAGGACTTATAGCTTGCCAAGTCTTTTACTACATTTCAGTGACTTTAGAGGGTAGTTTACCTCAAAATCTGCAGCTATTCCATCATTGAAAATCCATAATTATGAGATCTGACCATGACGCTGAATTATGAAAAATAACAACTCTTCTAAAAGGGCTTTGTCAGCATTAACAGGAGATAAGCGAGAATCATCAAACTATTCACTCAATGAAATGGAACTATGGTGGAACATTTTTTTTTTTAACAAAGAACTTTGGAGATTCAAATAGAGCATTGAAGGTAATATTTTGTCCCTCAGATGAATGGAGCAGTGATATACTCAAAAACATATGCCATCTTTTTAAGGAAAAGAAACAAGAAAATATTTTTACTTGCATTAAAACAGTTGATAGGCAATTATAATAAACAGTTATAATGGGACACTCTGCTGCGGGATATTTCCTGTAGACCAGGCTGTACAGGTGAAGGGGAAATGGGAGACAGGATTGTCTATACTTTCTGTTTTAATTTTTTGTGAACCTAAAATTTCCCTTCCAACTTTATGCTTAGTGAATTAATTGTAAGCCTAAGAAGAGAAAGAGCAGAAACTGAGATAGAAGGCAAGGATATTAAGCAGTATAACATCAAGACCAAAAGGATGTCTTATTCACTTATAAGATACTTTCTAGTGACTAGCTAGATAAAGAAGTAGTGAGCCATGATCTCATATCATATAATTATTACAATCTTGACCCAAAATTGGATGTGATTATAAATTTAAGAAAACTTGTGGTTAGTCTCCTCTATGAACATCAATTTTTATAATTATATATTGTAACCAAGTTGAGGGTGGTTAGAGAATGCAAGAGTGGTTTAATACCAAGGCATCTTTTCATGTGATTTACTCATTAACATAAGAAAATAGATATATAATTATCATGAGTGCAAAAATTTTTGACAAAATTAAGTACCCATTCATCATCAGTCTTCTTAGCAATCCACAAGTAGAAAATAAGTGTTTTAATCTGATGGCAAATCTCAGTAAATTTAAAAGTACTGGAATCAAACAAAATATTTTCTCAGACCACAACAGAATTAGATTAGATAAACCAACAAAAGAAGGAGATTTGGAAAACTGCAAGATATTTGGAATGTAAATAGAATAAGTAGCCCCTGGGTTAAGAAGGAAATCACAAAAATAATTACAAGATAGTTTGGACTAAATGTAAATAAAACTACAAAATAGAACAATATATTGAATCCTAAAGCATTGTTGATTGAAAATAAAATTCAACATCCATGTTCTAGAAGGGTTTTCAACATTTTTAAAAAGAATCAAAAGAATTTATCATTATATTGTGGCATTGCCACAATAAGGTATATACACGAAAGAAGTGACAGCATATTTTAAACATACTTGTATATGAATATTCTTGGTATCATTACATGTAATATCCTTAAACTGTGAGGAATCCATATTCCATCATGTGTAGAATGGACAAATAAAATATATGTCTATGCAATAAAAAAGTCTTGTGTGATTAAAAGGATAGAGTTTGCTCATTCACACTATGTATAATGAGTCCTCAAAGATTATGCTAAGGAAAAGAAGTCACATGCAGAAAACTATGTATTTTTTATGATTATAGGAAATCTCTGAAGGGCAGGTTTGTGGTTACATGGTGCTAGCAGTGGGAGTAGGCATTGACTGCAAATGAGCTGAGCACAGTGGAATTTTTAAGATGATGGAAATATGTTCTGTAACTGGATTGTGGTAATAGTTGCATGAGACTGTAAGTTGTTTTTTAAAAATCATTGAATTATATGCACCTGCAAAGTGTTTGAATTTTTGGTATCTATTTTCAGTAAAGGTATTAAAAATTTGAAAAGCAGATTTAAAATTCTTAGAAAATGTAGGATAATATTCTTACCCCTTTGGATTAGAGAAGAATATCTAAAACAATAAATAGACAAATCAACGTGTAGAAAAAAGTTAATGAATTTGATCATTAAAATAAAAACTACTTTAAAAAGTACCATTAAAAAAGAGAAAAGAAGAAAAGGAGGAGATATTAAAAATGGATTTATGTCTTTAATGTGAAAACAATTGTGCAAATAAAAATAACTTGGGAATATGAGGAATATAAACATTCACTGAAGAAGAAACCTGAATTTACAACATATGAATGACTTGACTTTAGTATTAAGAAGATGCAAATAAAAATTTTATTTAATACCATCAGACATAAACTTTCAAATTTTGACGATACCAGCTGATAATAAGGATGTGTATCAATGGAAACTTTCAAGTCATTGGGGGAGTTCTACATTGGTATGGTCACATTGGAGAGCTATATGACAAATTTTAAAAGAATAAAATACTCATACCTTATGACTAAGTAATTCACTTTTTCATACAGGGAAACTCTCATATGCAAACAAATTTTCAGTGCAGCATTGTTGATAATAAGGAAACAGCATAAACAACATAACAGAACTTTAACAGAAGAGTAAATAAATGAACTGAGGTATATTCATACAGTGGATATACCTAGAAGTGAATTGCAGTGACATAAAGTTACCTTTAAAAAACTGATATGTAGCAATAAATACCAAATACATACAAAGATAAAATTATAAACTTGAGGGAATATATGACCTTCTAATGAAAGGCATACATGGAAATAAACCAAAATATATGATATCAGGTATTCATAAATATTATGAAAAGAACAGAATTCTGGACAGGCATCTTGGAAGTATTTATTGTGATATTTCTTAAGTTATTTGGTGGCTATATGATATTTATTATATAATTCATATAAAAATTCATATTAAAAATAAATGAGTGAGAACAGGACAGCAAACAAAAGTAGAGATTTGTTGGAACAAATGAAAATCAGATAACATGTAAAAGCAAAAAACAGAATTAGTTGAGGTTGAAGTTAAAAAATTCAAACCGGACTATAAAAAGAAATTGTGAATTATGAATGACAGAATTAAATGGATATTATGGTCATAAATCTGAAACCCTCAAATATTGCAGATATATACAGTGAAATCCATTAAAGATGCAATATGAACTTGTTAAAAATAATAAATGGTATAGACAATGTAACTTTTAGAACAGGGTCAATTGAATAGATAATACATAAAGATATAAAAAAATTGAGTATTTTTTTCAAAACTGACTGAATAGAAAATATTTATGGCAGAAAAGGTCCACTTCTTGTGAATAATGTCTTTTCATTTCACATATTTTTAAGAGCTAGGGTTTTCTATACATACATATATTATTTAGCCTTCAAGTAAAAATTTGGAGAGTTAATATTGTCAATAATAAAAGTACAGGAACTCAAAATATGATATTTTGCTTTACTGGTAATGATTTTCTGGAGCCATGCTATTTATCTTATATAAAGTTATATAAAGGTAAAATTACAACAAATCAATTTGTATATGTAAGGTGGTTTTGGTAAAAATCTTAATTTTTAAAATTTTTCAAAAACTTTTCTAAACCTTACTCATACTTACAAATGAGTAAAAATGTCAATAGAATTTTAGAATATAATAATGTATATTGTAATAACTATGAGACTTTAAACCAAGGAATAGGCTAAAAGAAGAGATGTAGAATGGAAAGTTCAGAAACAGATTCTAATGGGGCTGGAGGAAGAAAGAAGGGAGCTTAACGGAAGGTAATAAGGGGATAGATAATATGAAAGTATGATATATGCATTCATGGTTATGCCACAAGGAAACTCATTATGTATAATTAATATGCACTAATACAAATATCCTAATGTATATATGTTTAGATGAATAAAATGTTATTGAAATGTTAATTATTCAATAATTTACAGTGAGAAATTATTTAATTTATGTATAGGAGAGAGGGAGAAGGAGTCTTGAACCAAATCACGCCCTTCCTTGCTCCAAAAAATCTTTAGAGAGAAGAGACATTTGGAATTGTAGACTGTCAGATCAAGTTGATGAAGAGAGATGAAAGAATTTCTCTTTTCATTACAGTGTAAAATAGACTTTCCTTCCTCCATAAAATATCAAACAGGACTCCAGACTGCATCACATAAAGTGCTAACTCAAAAATATTGGCAGGTAAAGAAAGAACCAGAGAATTCTGGAGTAACTCCTTTTGTATCCTTACTTCATTCTTATCTCTGCAAAGTCAGCATCATCCCTAAATTGCTCCCTTATAATCACTACATTGTAGTGACAGGATATTAGGTGTCCTTAATTTTTCTGTCTTTTGACTTTGATATGTGGAAATAGTTTCCATGAGAAGTACCAAAAAAGCAGAACTGAGGCTGACATTATATGATAGAAGTGAAGGTTTAAGATCTTTCCATATCAATTTAGGGATTCAGTGATTTCTGTTTGGAAAGAGAAACTGTTTAAGTAAGGGAAATGGCAGTAAAGGACAGACTCATTTAAAGTAAGTATGGTCTCACAAGACACATTAGCGCTGGTGCTGTAGTAAGTCTAAAGCCAATAGCCTCAGCTGTGCCTTCTGTCCCAAATAAATCCTTTAGATTTCAGGAAAAAAAAGGGGGAGGGATAGAAAAAGAAGTGTTCCTCATTGCAGATGTATCTCAGAGCAGGTTTATGTTGTTAGCTTCTCCATAAGTGACCTAGTGAAATCTCCTGAACTGAATCTGTAGAACTAGGTCTTTCATTAGAGGCTCTGGAAGAAACAAAATCTTAAAATCTTTCATTAGAAGCTCTGTAGGAAACAAAACCATGTCATGTACAATATTGAAGGACTCACTTCCTGCCTCAGATGGGGAATGACATTGCATTTTTGGGTTTTTCTTGACTGCTGTGCAGCATAATTTATTGGTAAGCATTTTTTAAAAATGTAAACTGCAGAAAGAAGCTGACCCATCTCTTCTCTGGTATTTGCACTTTAGTCTTCAAGTTTCTCCCAAACCTAGAATTAGACATCTAAGCTTTTGCTTTAGAGTAGATAATCAAGAGGTCATACATTTCTTTGGTAGCTGAAGTTGTAGTGACACAACAAAAAGATATTTATTCTAAATTACACATAGCTCAATTTAGACATATCATGTACCAGCAGAGATCATGTGGCAGAGATCATACTGAGAGCAGTGCTTTGGCATTTGTTCTTTCCTGATTGAGAGCAAATGAAAGCTTCAGGTTTCCTTTTCTTGGGTGTGGCTTAAATTAGAAATGACTTAAACCTTCCCTTCAATATTCCATAATATCTGTAAGTTCTGTTTTGTTTTTATTGGCTAATTGACCTTTTCCAGACTTAGTGTTTTGCAAATGTAATGAAAGGATAAATGCCCTAGCTTATAGTTCAGTTTAGGTAATTTTCCTGTTTTCCTCCCTGGACTGAGGAGGACTAGGAGAGGGGACAAGTTGTTCTGTGTGTTTGTTTTGGGAACTTGGAAGGCTGATGTTAGACAAGAGGATTTCCAGGTGAGTGTTACCCCACATAAATGGTTCATAATTTGATTTCGGTACTAAGGTAACAATAGCTGCTAACAGATAACTTTTATTCCCATATCAAACTAGTAGTTTATTTCCTATTCACTTGATATACAGATGGGTTTCCCCAAAAGATGATTGTCTTATGAGCTATGATTAAGAGACCTGGGGACTTTTTTCCATCCTGTGGTTGTACTGACTTCATCATATGGCTCCTGTATTGCTAGCTTGGGGAAAGAACATAGAAGATATGTGCAAGTGCATTTTTTAGGGCCAGCCCTAAAAATTGCCTATAAATTTTCTGTGCATATTGGCTAGAACTTGCTTAAATAACTACATCTACCTCTAAGAAAGTCTGGATATGTTGTATACCTGTGGCCCCAGGAAGAAAGGAATAAGAGTTTTGCGATTTCATAGTCAGTGTATGTCACAATAGTCAAAATGAAACATGGATCTGTAGAAAATCAATAAAAAGACATGAAATACTGAGGGTTAGATCCCAAGAAGAGCCAGATCTTGAATTCTGAGAAAGTGATAGAAATGGCAATTATGTAGTAATTCTTTGAGTAGGAACTATGTGTTCTAGGAAGACTTTAGTAGAGCTTTTTTTTGTATTTATGGATGTATTAGGGAAACAGTTAACTCAGCCAGTAGTAAGTGGAAATTTTTTTTTAATCCATTGGATAACCACAAATATAAGCAATCATGAAACAGTTATTTAGCTTTCTACCTCTGTCAAGCTAGAGTATTCACTTTTAACCATAACTTTAGATTTTTGATGTTAAGGTTTATAATAAACTATTTTGTAGAATTTATATTATGTGGTCAGTGTGTTAGGATTAATATTTTTAAACCAATAAAATAATTTCCAAATAGATGTGTTATGTACATGTACCAACTCCCTACAATGAATGCAGTCATTTTGTACTGCAAACATGTATTAATAAAAATTTTAAAAGAAAATTGAAAATAATAATTGCTAATATTTATATGGGTTATATATTTTATATTTTTCACATTTTAGTTCAGTTGGATATTTGAAGAATGTTTAAATAAAAGTCTTGGGACTTTAGGAGGCAGCTGTGATATAAACTAGTTTCTTTTTGTAGGTAGAAGTTGATAAAAGTATTTACTTTGTAAATGTGTTATTTGTTCAGAAAATCCAGTGTATTTATGGTATCTTTTTCCCTTTTCTTTCCAGGAGAAAAGTTGAAATCATGCACACCCATAGTCTTTTTACTCTTCTTGGAGAACGGCTGATGTTGCATACAAACACTGTGACTGTCACCACATACAACACACTTTATGAGGTAAAATAAAAATATGTGACGAAAATTTAAAGTGTGTACAATGAAAACTTTAATTTATGTGGTTCATATTAGAAGTTTGGTCAGTTCAAAAAAAGCCAGTAAAATCCAAAATCATTGAAAAACAAAGATAAACACATACCTTATATATTTTATGACTTAAAAAACATATCCATGTATAAGTATTTGCCAGTGTTTTTATGTAGGCCCAAGGGCTTTTTTTTTTAGTATAGGTTGGCTGACCAGCTTTGAAGATTCTCACATAAACTACAAATATTATGTATTATATATATTAGATCTACTTCCACATCATTCCTCTTCCCTTGCTCCATCCCCACTTTCTAATATATGATGATTAAAACATTAAGATATAGTTGGTACTGAGATAAAATGTAGGAAAAAACTATTTGTAGAAATGATATATAGGAACATATTTAGATCTCCTTTAAATTTTGAAATCCCCTTCTCATCGCTTCTAACAAATGATCATTAGCTTTTGGTCTGATATTTTCTATGGTATGCATATACTACTTCACAAAGTAGCTATTTTTATTTTTAAATGCCAGTAAAATATTAGGACTGTTTCCAGGTAGTAACCTGAATTCTACTGTACTATAACTGATCTTCAGTGATCCCAGGTCATTTCTGTGGTGTAAGTATTGATAAATTACCAACATCTCTTTTTATGTGGCTGGTTGCTAAGGGTGATTTTTATATTTTTAAATGGCTGAAATAAAAAAGAAAAATAATATGTGACAAGTAAAATTTATATAAAATGCAAATATCAGTTTCCATGAATAGTTTTATTGGAACACAGCCACAATTATTTGTTTAGGTATTGTCAGTGTCTGTTTCTGTACTGCATGTGCAGAGTGAAGTACTTGCAGCCATGTTTGTCATATTCTCGTCACTTTGTATTGCAGCTCTCCATGCTGGAAGTCACAGTGATACAGTAACTGAAGTGTTTCATGTACTACATGTATTGCTGAACCTAACTTTTTTTTTTTTTTTAATACCACAGAATACCAATTATGTCAAAACTGGAAAATTGATTTTTTTTTTGCAGTTCTGTATATTGAACCCCGAGCCTTTGCACTGAGATACATCCTTAGTCCATTTTTAAATTTTTGAGATAGGGTCTTGCTAAGTCATCAATTGGCCAGGCTGGTCTTGAGCTTTCTATCCTCCTTTCTTGGCCTCCCAGAGTGCTGGGATTACAAGTGTGTGGCACCATAATTAGGTAGGAAAAATTGATTTCTAGTCTCACACTTTCAGAATCTAGTGACCTATGGATTATTTTGTTATAAATTTAGATGGCAAGGCATTGTCTATTATACAAGGGCATGATAATCATGCTAAAAAATACTGGCATTACTAGACTAGATAGACTTAATAATAGTCCTCACAAAAGCAGTATTTGAAAATAAAACAGACTATTTCATCATTATAGATTTTCTTTTCATAAATAAAAATTAAAATGAGCGATATCATGGAAGGCAAAGACAGTTTTAAATTAATATATGACATTCAAACTTCTCTAGTAATATGTTTTTAAGCTAAGCTGTGGACCAGATCTAACTCAATTCCAATTTTGTCACAGCCCTCAAACAGGAGAAGTCTTTACGTTTTCAGATTTCAATAAATTTCTATAAATAAAATTGTAGTGGAGCCTTGCCATGCTCATTCACTTAAGTATAGTATATGAGTTGTTTTACATTACAGTGACAGAGGTAAGTACTTAAAACAGAAACCATATGATTTACAAATCCTCAAATTCTTACCTGTTTTTTTCTATAAAGGGTTTATTGACCCTTGTATTCCTGCAACACAGAGAAATGTAAGTCCCATTGTTGCTGATTTTATTAAAACTTGGAAAATATAGAAAAACAGCAACATGAAATTTCCCTGTAGTAGTGTCTCCATTAATATTTAAAAGTATACAGATTCTTTGTTCATCTCTGTCTTTATATACATATATATACCCCTCTTATAAAGTATCATCTTATGTATAACTCTTTATCCTCTTTTTCTGCTTAATAACCCATTGAAAAGATTTTTAATACTACATATTTATCTATAGCTAGTGAGAACAAATTTTTCTTGTAAAAATACAGATAGTACAAAATTAAGGCTTTGTAGGCTGGCTATATGGTGTCTGTCACAAGTATTCAGCTCTACATTGTTAACTAAGAAGCAGCCATAGACAGTATGAACCAAATGGACTGTGCCCATAAAATTGTATTACAAAAACAGGAGGTGGGCCAAATTTAGCCTGCAAGTCTTGGAGTTCCTACTTCTGGTTTGTAGCATTACTTTTTCAGTACTGTATTTTATTTTATCTTTTTTCTCTGTTTGATAATCTCATGAGTAAATGCAGGAATGGCTGCCCTTTTTTATATAAATGGAGAAATCTTTCAGCTCCTTTGATTTTCTTTTTGGTTTCTAAGCTTAATATACTCACTTTGTATCAGTCATTCTTTAAACCATTTAATTTGTAGATAATACCCTCTTTTTAAATTAGTACTTTTTTTTAGTATTGCTGTAATACAGTTTGGCATATAGAACTCAATAAGCAATAATAGGATGGTCTACCCTCTTTACATAGTATGGTGACACATTTTTCTTTCTCAATACTGCATTTCTCCAGTAATAGTAACTACCTTTTATTGGACACTTATTATGACAGTCACCTCAGTGACTACTTTTGTATCAGTTATCGCAGATTTTACAGCCACCCTGTGATAGTGGTATTTTGATTGCCTCTTAAAACATACAAACGGAAACTTACAGATTAAATAATTTGGACTATCATACCACTAACAAATACTCATAAAATAAGTAAGTTTTATATATCTGTGCATAAGACAAAAATGTTAGAATCTACTTTCTGAATCAAAACATTGCTATAATATCAGGTTAGGGTTCTGAATGCTACTAGCATCTAATGCAAATTAACTTAAGTTTATGTCTTGGTTTAATAATACTAACAAACTAATTTTTGTCATAAGAATGATAGGACAGTGGATTACTGTTCCTGGATCACCGAAGTTTGAAGATTGTATTATTTTGGCTAGTGGCTTCTGGTTGAAAAAATTAAACTCCTTTGTTAAATATTAAATTAAAATTTTAATAGCACAGTAAGTGAAATTTAATGTAAAAAAGAAAACAGCCTCAAGACTTGTAGCTTAGGTTTAATTCACCTCATGATTATCATCAGTCAGATCCTATAGTCTTACTAGAATCACTGGTTGATAATTCAGAATTTGAAACTCTTTTTTCCCCCACTTCATTTTCTTTCCTGGTTTGGGAAAATTACCTGAACACCAGCAGAGTTTTAAAGTAAAGTACACCTTTAGGAAGATATATAATAAAATACAAAAATAAAGAACTACTGTATGTCAAACCTGTGGTATTGATAATGATGTTTTAGAGTAAAACATAAAATAATAAATTATATTATTTAGCAAAGTCTTTTGAAGTGCCATTAGGATGAATACATGGTGATCTTTAAAACTCTTAAATTGGTAAGATGTGTGCCTTAGTTACTTTCTTGTTGCTGAGACGTGATACTCGACACCCACAGCTTAAAGGAGGAAGGGTTTATTTTGGCTCACAGTTTGTAGAAGTTTCAGTCCACAGTTGCTGGCTCCAAGTCAGAGAAGCATGGCACGGGAGGCTCTTGATGGCTTGGCAGATAGGAACCAGAAAGAGTGAAGGGGAATCTGAGAAAAGATAAACCCTTCTAGGCAATGCCCCCGGTGACACACTTCTTCCCACCAAATCCCACTTCCTAACAATAGGCACCTGTAATCTAGACAAGCTACAAAGCTCCATTGTGAGCACATGAGGCTTTGGGGGACATTTTAGATCTAAACCATTACAATGGTTATGTAATACATAAAAAATGTAAAATGTAAATTTAAAGGTAAGATTTATATTAAAATGTAAAACCAGATTTTAGCATTATATGTCAGATAACATTATAAGTTGCTGCTTATGCCTAAAGTCTTTCTCTTAACATAAATTTTATTTATAAAATAAAATTTAAATGTATAATGCTGGGCTCAGGTGTATATCCAAATACCACAATTAAGTTACCTTTATGCCTAGAATTCACTGTTTCTCTACCCTAGCCAATGTAATCACCACTAGTCACATGTGGTTGTTAAACTATGAAAATATGGGCTGGAAATGTTAAATACACACTGGATTTCATGTCAGTATCTGGCTGTGAACTCTCCATAATGTTTTGGTTTTAGTGAGGAGCAGGATTTTAACTTCCTGTAATGTCTTGATCAATTCCAGTCACACTTTCAGGACCCATTTTGATTGAGTCTTTGTATCATTTCATTAAGTTGTATCTTCATTCAACTCTCTTGTACCTTATTATTTTGCTCCCCTCTTTTTAAACTCATAGATTTTTAATGACAGTGCACCATATTTTATTGCTTAATAGAGCCATGCATTTATGCCTGTCTCCACAACATTAATTAAATTGATGCTAGAAATGTAGTTCTACTTTAGCAACTAACACTGAACAATTAGTGGAATGTAAGCATATAACTTGTTCTTAGTAAATGCATGCTGAGCTGAGTTCTAAATATATTTTTATAATTAAAAATAATTTTATATTTGAGTATGTTACAGTTTTTAGAGCATTTTATATAGAGAGCCTTATTTAATTTTCCTAGCACTTTTATTAGATAGGCAAAGCAATCATTGCCTCATTGTGTAAATAAAAAGACAACAGCATCAAAAGCTCTTGATGTTTTGAGGTAAATTTTATTTCCAGTGTAATGTGATTTCTTCTCTTAGGGTAGAGAAAGTTTTGACTATTCTCTATCATATGGGAATATGGCCTGGTTTTTACCCAGCTTGTTTGTAATTACTTTTAATCTTTTATTTGTGATGAGAATACTTTGGGATCCTGTCCATTGGGCTGTAGATAAACACCAAGACCTTTAGTTCATCATCCTGTGATAGATGGGTTTCGAAGAATCCATCATATCAGCTACGATGGATTACTAGTTCATGTTTGGAAAGTTCCATTCAGAAAAATTTGGACACTGCTTTTAACAACAGAATATTTCATTTTCAACAAAAGTGTGGAAGTATAGGGAATAGGAATGATTGTACTTGATATTTATCATTTAAGTAATTAATGGTAGGCTAGTTTTTATTTCAAGTCAATATCTTTTGAAATGCATTCCTAATATAACTATGTAAATTTTATACCATTTTAATCTAAGCAGAAAGGTAAGAAAAGTACCAATTCTAGTCCTTTTCTGATTAGAAGAGATTATCCTGGTGTCTTAATTTAGTTTCTCCATTGCCAACTATTAAAATGTAGATATGTACATAAATATGTACATGTGTAAATACCAAATAGTTTCTCCATTGTGAAAAAGTAAAAGTGTAAATAAGGTTCAAAACGTATAATTGATAATGTGAAATTGGAAGAAAAGGTCTAGAGGAGTAGGGGAAGTGGGAGAGGTAGGGGAAAGGAAAAAAGGGAAAAGAAAAAATATGAGAAAAGGAAAAAAATGGAAACAAAGTCTTTGTAAATAGGGAAGGGTAGAGGGGGTGAAGGGAGGGCAGGGGAATGGGGAAAAAATGAGAACCAAGATACATCATGTAAAGGTACAAGATCCCAGTGATGAATGTAACTGTACTGTACACCTAAAATGTACCAATAAACTTTATGAAAAAAATATAGATATCTACAACTGGTTTCTAAACATTTACAGTTTCCCCCAGGTTTTTGATATGACTTAGATTGAACTGTTTTTAAAGTATAATGCAGAGCCTAAAGTGAAAAATAAAATGGAAATTAAGTCTCTCATATTGAGTGATGTCTTTAATAAATACAGCCACACTAGATTTACTTGCATGTATGTTTAAGACTAAAGATAAACGTCAGTTAAGGCCTGGAAAATAATTAACAGTATATAAATTTGGTTATACACTCTCTCCTTTAACAAATATTTATTGAATACTGGTGCTAAACACTGGAATGTAGCACAAAAGATGATGTGCAAAATCTTGCACTTCTTGAGTCTGCATTTTAATGAAAAATTAGTAAATATTTTAGAATTCCTTCTTTACTTGGCCAAATTATGTCATTTTTTGTTATTTGAAAGAAATAAATAACAATGAGCCACATTTTAAGGAAGAATTTTTCCTTCTCATACTTTCATTTTTTAAGTAAGGACCTAGGCTCAGGCATTATTTTCTTGTTTACTTATTTTAATTTTTTTTCCTAATAATGACACAAAGAATTAAATGTTTACATTTCACATCATAGATGTATTAAAGATGTACACTAAAAAGAATTTCAAACAATATATTTATGACTACTTAATTATTCTTTCCTTTTATAGAGTCTGGTTTTTGTTTTTAACAAAATTTGAGGAATGTACACTTAAATAGCTTAAAAGTGTGAAATTCATTAGAAAGATGCTTTAGAAGAGCTGTTTCTCTTGATTTTAACGGAATGGAGGTTTTGGGGGGTAGATTCTTTATACATTATGATATAAATTTTTTTGTAAATGAAGTTCAAAATATTTGTCTTTCAGATCTTGACTGAGCAAGTGTGTACTCAAGTTGTACACAAACCACATCCTGAGCCAGATTCTACAGTGAAAATTCAGAATCCCAGTGAGCAAATGGCAGTTCTTTATTGTTATGTAGTAGTTACATGGCAACATATGAAACTAAGAACATGTTTTCTAATTATTTAAATCATTATGGTATTTATCTAGTTCTTGACATAATTCATCATAGTGCTAAGTATTTAATTGAAAATTAGTAAATGTGGTACGTATCTTAATTGGAGTTGCAATACAGTTAAAACTCCTTAAATCAAGTTTGTTTTTGTTTGTTTACAGTGATTCTTAAAGTGGTGGCAACTTTGTTAAAAAACTCTACACCAAGTGCAGAACTGATGGAAGTTCGTCGTTTATTTTTATCAGATATGATAAAACTTTTCAGTAATAGCCGTGAAAATAGAAGGTAAACTTTTGAATACTACAGTAGAACTTTTATTCTACAAGTAATTTTTTTGCTCTTTGTAACTTTCAATCTCTTTCAAATAAGAAAATTTTAAATCTTTCTCATATTGAAAAATATTCAATCCTTAGAAAATGCATTATATATTTCTTTGATATATTTTATATTCCTTATGCTTTATTTTCTATGTTTTAATTAAGTATATTTTAATTACATACATAAATATACATATACACAATCCTGTACTGAAGTGCCTTGTGATACCTCTTTATTACCAGCCATACCTTCAGTTGTAATTGTGCTGCATTCATCTATATATATCTATTGTATCATTTGTCTTTTGACTGATTGTTGTCATACTTTTTTTTTTTTTTTTTTTTTGTGGTACTGGGGATTGAACTCAGGACCCTGCACTTGTGAGGCAGGCACGGTGCCACTGAGCTAAATCTCCAGCCCTGTTGTCATACATTTTAAAACTGGTGAGGAAGGACATGAAGAACAGTCTGAGGCATGAAGTCTTATCGATGGTTATTTCTTGAGCATTTACTTTAACAAGTATTGTCTATTGTTCATAAAACACTAAGCTGCTTGTGATAGTCTTAGTGCATAATCATAGTATAATCCAATGAAGACAACCATAAAATATTGATTAATCTATGATGTATTAAGTGTACTGTGTGTACTGAAGGTGATAAGAATGTAGAAAAAACTGAACTGGATTATCTAGAAAATGATTCTGAATAATAATTAGGATTTTTCCAGAAGAGAAATGAAAGTTATAGAATGTGTAGAATAATTTTTACACCTCACATTACTTAACTTAGATCATAGTTTCACTATTGTACTCAAATTTCAAAATAGTAAATTCTAATTTTAGTATTTTTAATAAAATCTTTTTTCGTCCTTAGATGTCTACTGCAGTGTTCAGTGTGGCAGGATTGGATGTTTTCTCTTGGCTACATTAATCCTAAAAATTCTGAGGAGCAGAAGATCACTGAGATGGTCTACAATATCTTCCGAATTCTTTTGTATCATGCAATAAAATATGAATGGGGAGGCTGGAGAGTCTGGGTGGATACACTTTCCATAGCCCATTCCAAGGTAAAAAGGGATTTAATATTTTACATCAAGTTCAGCCTTGAATTAAAAGGCTATAAACTCTCATCTGGTGCCATCTTGTGGATAGTGTAGATTATTGCAGGTTCCTTTATCTGATTTTTTTTGTCTGTTTATAGCCGATGTGAGAAATTGATTCTGAGCCAATTGTTCTTTTAACTAAAACTTGCATAATTTTTATAAGAATATTCATGAAATGCTCTTAGAATATATTTTAAGACTTTTTAAAGTGTTGAAAATTGTTTAATAATTGAATCGCAAAAGCAATTGAATTATTCAGTGATATTTTAAATTGTATTATCATCTTTATTTTTAATCCTAAAACTCTGCCTGTGCTTTGAATATTTGATCTTTGGTAAAGTGAAGTGAATTAAAATAAACTAGTTCATACATATTAGAGCCTGGAAATTCAAAGTTAGGATTTCTCTCCGTGTGATATCGTAGAGGAAGCTTAGGTTTCTGAAGTTTGGCTTTTAATCCAGTTATGTCATAATTGAGTTTTGTGATTTTAAGAAATTCATTTAGCGCTTTTAACAAGGCTTGGAAAATATATTTTAAGAGAATATTAAATATTTTAAGCTTTATGATCTGTATTGCCTCTGATGCAGCTGCTTATCTCCCCTATATAGTTTGAAAGCAGCATCATTATATTCTAAAAAGTATGTTACCAAATAAATAAATAAATAAGCATTATTATATTCCAAAAAGTATTAGTTACCAAAACTGATGACACACAAATAAGGCTTATGGACCATAGGTTGCATAATCCCCACTTTTGGGACTCACTTTTTTCTATAAATGAAAGGATTTTTATATTATGGTAATAAAGGTCAACCTAAAATTCTGTTAGCCTATCACTTAAATATTAATATCATCTGTACCTCTAAGCAAGGAATTTGAACTTTCCCAAAAAAATTTTAGCAGAGCTTTTATATCCATTGTAAATATAAATGTTGTAATATATTGCGATTGTACATTTGTTACAGTTTTAATTATTTTGAAAATAGCAAAGAAAAAGACATTACAAGTCTTGGTACAAAGAATATGTCTTGATTGTTCCTAAATAATCCTATGTGAAACTATCACATTCAAAGTATCCTATTTAGATAAAACTGTGATTTAGTAGTTTATGAATATTTATATATAGATTTATTGCTTTGTGTGAATTAATTTAAACAAGTGTTTTAGGTATATATATGAAGACTGGATTGTGAAAACTAACATAATAATATTTTGGATATTATATATTATTAGCTGCCAGTTCCTCTGTTAAGCCTAAATAAATGTATAAGAATTAACTGTCCTATTAGATGGGACATCACTGAAATACTTAAACAAAAAGAATCTTTAATATTGCTAGTTTTTCCTGTATGTTTTTGACCAAATCATATAATAAATCATATGTAGTTATACTTCGTTATTTTCAATACTTAATAAAACCAAACACTTGTTTTAGGATCCAGATGTGCTAATTTGAAATCTTACTCTTCCTGGTACTCTTGCAGCTATCATTGACATAATTTTATTTGTGTTATTTATGTGTTTCTTCTTGACTTACACAAAATGCCTCATTGTTGTCTTTACTTATTCCCAAGGTCACTTATGAAGCGCATAAGGAATACCTAGCCAAAATGTATGAAGAATATCAAAGACAAGAGGAAGAAAACATTAAAAAGGGAAAAAAGGGGAATGTGAGCACCATCTCAGGACTTTCATCACAGGCAACAGGAGCAAAAGGAGGAATGGAAATCCGAGAGATAGAAGATCTTTCCCAAAGCCAGAGCCCCGAAAGTGAGACAGATTACCCTGTTAGCACGGACACGCAGGATTTGCTCATGTCAACAAAAGTGTCAGATGATATTCTTGGAAATTCAGATAGACCTGGAAGTGGTGTACATGTGGAAGTGCATGATCTTCTAGTTGATATAAAGGCAGAAAAAGTGGAAGCAACAGAAGTAAAGCTGGATGATATGGATTTATCACCAGAGACTTTAGTGGGTGGAGAGAATGGCACTCTTGTGGAGGTAGAATCTTTGTTGGATAATGTATACAGTGCTGCTGTTGAGAAACTACAGAACAATGTACATGGAAGTGTTGATATCATTAAAAAAAATGAGGATAAGGATAATGGTCCATTAATAACATTAGCAGATGACAAAGAGGAACTTTCCAGTAGTAGTACATCATTTCTCTTTGAGAAAATACCCAAACAGGAGGAGAAACTCCTTCCTGAACTTTCTAGCAATCACATCATTCCAAATATTCAGGACACACAAGTGCATCTTGGTGTTACTGATGATCTTGGATTGCTTGCTCACATGACTGGGAGCGTAGACTTAACTTGTACATCAAGTATAATAGAGGAAAAAGAGTTCAAAATCCATACAACTTCTGATGGAATGAACAGTATATCTGAAAGAGACTTACCATCATCAGCTAAGGGGTTAGAATATGCTGAAATGACTACTACAACTCTAGAAACTGAGTCTTCTGGTAGCAAAATTGTACCAAATATTGATGCAGGAAGTATAATTTCAGATACTGAGAGATCTGATGATGGCAAAGAATCGGGAAAAGAAATCCGAAAAATCCAGACCACTGCAACAACACAAGTAAGTTATATATGAGTTCTAGAAATAAACAAGAAATGTATTGAATAGATAATGAATTGTTAGCAGCAAAGCAGAAATAATTTACCTGTGTCACCATGTTTTGTATTTTTTATGATAGTAATTGATAAAATTGAGTAGTGTGATATATATGAAATTAAAAATGTCTGGATTATATATCCAATTTTGTCACACTTCTCTCTGTGTAACTTTGTTTAACTTCTGTGGATCTAAGATCCTCAACAAGTTGTTGTATTGCAGTAGAATATGACCTTTAAGATGTCTACCAGTTCCAACATTTTGTAACTGCATTTACACATTTCATACTTAAGATCTTCATTCTGAATACTTACTTTATTTTAACCTTTAAAGCTTAAGGCCCAATTTTGTTCTGTGGATTATAGAAGAGGGAACTTGCAGTCCAGATTGAACTGATAAATGAAGGGGAAGGGAAAAGGGAACTATTATTTATCAAGTGCATACTATATTTCAGGCACTGTGCAACGTATTTTTAGATTTAATCTTCACAACAATCCTGTGAGGTAGGTACATGGCTGAGAAAACTTGAAATTATTATCAGTGAGGATTTTCTTTACAACTGTGTGATAGGAATTTGTTATGAAAAAATTGAAGATCCTTAGGCCTGGTTATTAGGAAGTGTTAGTGTTGCTGTTTTGTCCTCAATAGAATAAAGCTAAAAATGTGATATTTTCTAATAGAGATTTTAATTGTTGAATTTTGTATTGTTACTACTTTCTTGTTTTCTGGGCTAAATAATATGTTATGATTAAGAGGTTACGAAATTATGCTTAATACTTTTACCCTTGTTGATCTGGACTTTGTTTTCCTCTAGATTTTCTACTTGCCATTTAATGTTATTGAAGATAAATTTAATTTGTTTCCATTGCAGTTACGTTGTAAAGACTAAACCATGCTTTACGGTGTCTGTACTCCAATAAGAATCCCTGATAATATACTCTTTGTGTGGGAAAGGTATATTTACTTTGTCCATTTTTGAGGCAGTTGTACCCACTGATAATTGGCATGGATGGGCATATTGAATTAGGTATGGATTTAAAACAAAGGAAAACATGGTGTATTGCGTATTGAAGATAGTAATTACTAGACATGCCTGTTTTTCTTTGGGAGTTCATAGGCATTTTGTCTTGTTTTCTAACTTAGCAAATGCATATACTTAATTGAAGTATTGTGAGTGAAACAGACTTTGGAGTTAAATTCAATATATTTAAGTAACGTTTCCTGTGTTTGTAGTTACAATAAATTGATGACATATATTCAGTATACTTCATTTTGTGCATGCTCACTTCCTAAGGAAGTCATTTGTGTAAGTCTAAAGCACAGAGCCTATAACAGGACAAAGAGAATCTGGTTTTCAGTGTAAACTGCTGTCTCAACCTTGGATATCTGATTACTTTAACTAGTTTCTGCAATATAACAATAGGCACTGTTAGACGTTTCAGCCTCAAAAGAGGTTCCTGTGCAAGAATCTACAGGTAAATAATATATTAAAGATATATTAACCTATTCAAGTCACATATAAAGAACTTCATTCACTTTATTACATCTATTTTGTTTTCTTTTTGGTACTGGGGATTGAACTCGGGTCCTTGTGCTTGCGAGACAGGTGGCGGAATCACTGAGCTAAATCCCCGGCCCCTATTTTCATTTTTAAATCAGCAATATCTTTTGTACTTCACAAAAGTTTACCTTTTCTTTTTCAGGCTGTTCAGGGTCGGTCTATCACACAACAAGACCGAGATCTGAGAGTTGATTTAGGATTTCGAGGAATGCCTATGACTGAGGAACAGCGTCGCCAGTTCAGCCCAGGTCCCCGGACAACAATGTTTCGAATTCCTGAATTTAAATGGTCTCCAATGCATCAACGGCTTCTCACTGATTTGCTCTTTGCTTTAGAAACAGATGTACATGTCTGGAGAAGGTAGAACTATTTCTTTTTTATAAATAAGACTATTTTCACTTAAGAAAATTAATGTTTTTATTAACTGGTATTAACTCGTTTATAAGTGATTTATGTCATTGAATAAAACCCACAAATTAAGTTTATTAAAAATAGTTAAACATTTAAATAGTTAAACATTTGACAGATAAATATTTTTATAAGGGTTACAAGGCCTAGGGATCAATAGGTATGCAACAACTTAGGCTGAAGACAAGCCAAAATTTTAAATCTGAAATTGCTTGTTTTATATCAAAAATGATTTATATATCAACTTTGATTTATATTTCTGTATTCTTTCCTGTTAAAATCCGTACCTTGTACTAAATTTATTCTTGGTATCAATATTATGACATATAATACTAAAATAAAATCTCAAATCACATCATGACACATGTTTTAAAGCCTATAATGTTTAAGCCATTAATGGATATCAGCTCAAATATAATTACTTAACTAATCTACATGAATTACATCATTACCTTTTTAAATTTTCAATTTAATTTTCTAATAGCAAATTATGAGAAATGGATTGTTCATATGTACATATATGTAAATTAGGAAATTGATAGCTATAAGTAATAATTCAACCATCAGCAATTTACCTCTGTGACATTCTCAGGTCTGGAGCTGGCTTCTTGGCTTCTCCTCATTTTCCTTTTAGGATTCAGGGTGACTGCTTAGCTCCCAGCATCAATTCAACATATGAAATTTGGTCACGTTAAAAGAGCAGTCTCCTTCCATCTTCCTCTTTTTTTCCTTTTTACTCTCTTTTATTTTTTTTTTTCATTTTCCTTTTCATCTCATCTACTTTTTTCCTCTTGAAAGAAGTCCTCTAAGAAATTTCTGCCTTACAATCCAGCAGGATCATTTGTGCATTTCTAAATCAATCACCAGCAGTAGGAATGGGATTATAATAATGACTGGCATGTATCGACCAATATTGGTTAGTAATGCAGTACCTGAGGTGAGGACAGCCTTTCTTGTGTCCAAAACAGCTTGATAATGAATCAAAATCTACAGTGTTTCAGCAGGGAAGAATTCAGGACTATTGTTAAAGCACTCAATAGAGTCTGCCACTGGAAATTTTTACTTTTGATTTTATTTGATCAATTTGTTTTTAGGCTACTCATTTTTATTGCTAATGTTGTTATAGGCTAATTTACCAAGGGATGATAACTAAGGAAATTAAATACCTTGAAATATGTTACTGTTAACATGCAGATCAATATATGGAGATAAATAATGTAATTTACTAATTGTAATGTAAGTAGCCCTGAGTCAGTGATACTCAGCTTTCCTTCCATCAAAATACTGTGTCTTTGTTTTCTTTCATGGATACTTATGAAATTCCCCAAACAGGATTTCATATAATCTAAAAAGAAATATAAGCTAGCTCATTTTTAGAGCAGAGGAAATTACCTTGAAATCCAGTAAATAATATTTTCAGACTAAAAAATTGAGAATCATTGACTTAGATTGACCATAGGGTAATCTCTTTTTTCATTTTTTTCTACTAGAAAACTTCATATTTTTTATCGACACCAGCAAAGCAGTGTATGTCTTTCTGCATCTATATTACATATGTTGTGTAAGAAAACCATATTGCTGACCTACCTTAAGATCTTTTTTCTTTTTAACTCAATTGAGTTCTCAATTTTAATCAAGTTGTTTATACTCACCTGTCATGTCACCAGTGTGACCAACAGTATACATTTTCAGTCATGTGACATATTTAAGTTTCCTGAAAGTTGAAAGATTTCAGTTAACTATTTGGTTGTTTTACCTTTCAACAACAACAAAAAAACTACCAGACTTAGTTAAAATAAGTATAAAATTCTGCAGAGATGGATATTTAATTTTGGGTAATAAGATATTTCAATTGAAAATTGTTTTCTGATAACTCCATTTTAAATTTGTCTATCATCTCAGTATTCTATAATTAGTTTTTACTTTAAAAATGTTGTTATTTTAAATAAAGTAAACCTCTTATTCTTAAACCAAGGAAATGTTCATTTGTGTTTTTTTTTCTATTTTAGCCATTCTACAAAATCTGTGATGGATTTTGTCAATAGCAATGAAAATATTATTTTTGTACATAACACAATTCACCTCATTTCCCAAATGGTAGACAACATCATCATTGCTTGTGGAGGAATTCTACCTTTGCTGTCTGCTGCTACATCACCAACTGTAAGTAGTTTGCCTCCATCTAGTGGTTATATTTTATAATTACATGAATTGAGCATTTCGCTAGTGCCAAATACTATTATTAGAAGGTCGATTTTAACAAAATTTCTCACCTGGAAACTTTTTAACTATTTGAATTTATTTATTTATAAATGTTGGGTTCCAGATATGCATGTTTACAAAAATATTTCTCAACTAATTTTGATGAGTAGTTGGAGAAGTGCCATAATTATAAATGATTTAGCTTTATATTTTATATAGTGTATATTTATACTCTGTATATATTCTATCTGTCATATATGTCCTATCTGTCTATATTCTGTCTTACAATAAGCTATTTAAATTCTTATGTAACATTTTTATCTGACTTTATTTACTGGTTCAACATTTATTCTATTTGATTATATATAAAACCATGAAATGTATTACTATGATAAATTTGAAAAGCATTTAATGCCAGTTATGTATGCCATTTGAAAAATAATAAATCAGTACTGTATTAACTTTATATTTTAGTTTTGATTTTAAAAATATTTTTGATTCAAGGCTTGGGATTTATCTTGAGTGGTACAGAACGTCTTCTTGATTTGTATTTGTTAGGTCCCATGTTTGATACTGAACACTGAAAAGAAACAGGACTTCATAGCTATTTTCTCAGAGATGAAAGAATATAGAACTCTGCTTCCCATGAAGCCTGTGTTCTTATTCCCATGTAGCCTGTGTTCTTATTGCCATCCTTAAGCCCAGAAAGAAACCTGCAGTTTTATTAAGATGTCTGTAGCTTGGTGATGCAATGTTTCTAAATTAATCTCTGAATTTACTTTGTGATTGATAAGCCTCTTCTACATAACTTCCTTCTCACTATCTTTTTGTCAATGCCACTACCATTAAAGGAGCATTGAAACTTAAATTATTAGCAGCAACAGATTATATACTTCACACATCTTCCCCAGCCATATATACTTGTATTTCATCCATAAGCTTATTCCACATGTCTACAAAAGACACAAAGTCTTACTTTTGGAGGGAGTACAACACAAGGGGTTATTTTTAAGGGCTTAATGGAATTAGCAGCTAGGTCAAGAAAATTGGGCCAGGAAAAATAACATAAATAGTTGATGTATGATGAATGCAGGTATCCTGAGATTTGTATAGTATCACTTCTCTGTGATATGTTTTTTTCTTCTGGTAAATTATACAAAATATTTGATAAAATTTTAAACATACATTTTAATATTGAGATAGGGAGGTGGGCTTTTTTCTTTTGGGTTTTGTTTTATGGTATATACTTTAAAATACATATTGAATGTTTTAAAATTTGTACAGAATAAAATGATATTTATATAAAATAGTTAGACAATAAATCATTAAAATTTGCATAGGATTCACATATTTACTATATAGTCTCCCAAATTTTAAAAGCAAAAGAATTTTGTCAAGATGAAAAAAAATTAAATAATATAAATTATAAATATTATTTATATATTATTTCACCACTCAAATTTGTTGATTTTTAAATAAGGAATATAAAGTAAAGATACTGACATTTTAAACTTTGACTCCAAAAATTATTACCTGTGCAATTTTGACCCTGTAATGTGGAATTTGAAACTAGTGATTGGCTTAAACTGTTATCAACAGGTTGGAAATTCATTTAACTGAAGAAAGTTTATTGTCTCTGCCACTATATTTCTGTCATTTTAGTCCATTAACTGATTGTACCTATGCCTGGCTGTACAACATATCTGATTTTATGCTTTTTGAATAAACTGCTTCCTTAAAAGAAACAGGCAGAACCTTTCTCACACTTTGTATCTGATAGAGCCATGGTGGGTACTGACTACTGAGTGTGTGTGTATTTTGATTATACAATATTCTTGCTGAAAGTCGTACTATAACAGAGAGAAAAAGTTAGGGTAGAGAAGGTTGAATAAAGAAAGAAAGTAGAACAGAAAATATGGGCTTTTTGAAGTTAGATTTAAAATGTAAAAAGTCAGAAGAGAATTTTGGAAGAGATAAGAGGAAAAAGAAACACTGGCAACATACAGATTACCAAAGGGATATATTATTTTGTAAATACCATTAGAATTTCAGTTCTAGATATATAAAGACAGATAGAAACATTTTGAAGTTAATGTTTGAGTGTTGTGATCGTTTTGTATTAAGTATGTGGAGTTTTTCAAAATGTTCATATGTTATGTGATGATATGCATCTTATAAATCAGAGAAATGATACCTGTGGTAGTCGGCAAATTTTTTGTACATGGGTTGTAAATATTTTAGGTTTTGTGGGCTGTAGAGTGTCTGTTCCACCTACTTAATTCTGCTATTGTAGTGTAAAAGTAATCATAGTACATAAACAAATGGCATGTGTGTGTTTCAATAAAACTTTGTTTTTAAAAATAGGCAGAGAAATAGATTTGAACACTGACACAGGACATAAGCTTCTCAAAAAGTACAAATGCCATGGTTTACTGTCATAGTGTGAGAACTTTATTACTTATTGCTAATCATTGAAAACTCAATAGAATTTAAATTCATTCTTTTCTATTAAATAAGAACTTAAGTGTGACTTACCATTTACTAAAGTTTAATGTTTAAAATAATTTCACTTAACATTCTTGTTTTCTTTTCTTTTTTTTTTTTTTGTACCAGGGATTGAACTCAGGACCTTGCACTTGCGAGGCCGGTGCAGTGCCACTGAGCTAAATCCCTGACCCTCACTGAACATTCTTGTCATTATAGTCTCTTAGAAGATGTAACTTTCTACAGTTAGTAGCACTCATTTTTTGTCATTGAATATTTCTAACGTTGAACTGTATTAAATTTTAAAAAGTAGAATGCTAAGTTTTCTTTCTGTGCCCCATTTTTTGAAAAATGACCTAAAACAAATTCAGAAATATGTCTTTACATTTCTCAGAATAAGTGTGGACCCCAGATGATTGACTGCTTTTTAAAGGCAAACTCAAAAATGACCTTTTTTGAAATCGTGATTTAATGGAAGATGTTTGGGCTTTAGCATAAAACACACTTGCATTCTGAACTGTGCTCCACCATTTACTAGATACTACCTTTACCTTGATTTCATTTGCTGAAAGGGATTAATAATACTTACCCTTCAGGGAGTTTGTGAAAATTAAGTTTGGTCATATGTGTAAAGTACACTAAATAGAGAACCCTTTTAATCAAAGGTTTTCTTTCATTGAGTTCCCTTTGGAACTATTTAGTTCCTTTTGGATCTACTTGTATCAGGATAGAATAGTCTTAATAAGCCTAGTATATTCAAAATGCTGAAACTAAACAAAATTTAAGATAAATTTAGTTATTATAGATGATCTGTTTTGATAGTAAAAGGCTGAAGTGGCATAAGCTTTGTCTGGTATTTCCATGGGTTGGGCCATAGAAGTGGTCTATTTTTTTTCCCCTGGAACCTTATATTAATATGACAGTTTGTACTAGGGATAATATTTGTGTATTGCTGTTGCAGTATCATCATCCTTAAAGACAATTTTGAACTATTTGATATTACTTGTGAAGAGATATTTTAATGGAAACTTAAAGAACAAATAGTATCGTTCTACATTGCTAATATTAATAGTGAACACTCTGAACTTAGTATTCTTGAAGAAGCAACACTTCACTGTGGTTTCACTTTATTGTGCCTAGATTATTTAAAATCATATATAGCAGAAAATATAAATTACAAAAATAGCTTTAAATTTCTAAAGTAAAACAATAATTTTAACTTCAATACACTGGAAAAAAATAGACCACTTAATGTATAGTTTTACCCATCTGTAGTTTGGGGAAGGAACATTATGTTTGGGGTTTTTTGTTTGTTTGTTTTTTGAGTTAATGTGTCCAGGACTGGCCAGTGGAATCCTCTCATTTATTCTCTACACTGTACACTGTTCAAGTTGCTCATGATGACAACGGAGAATTGGAGAAAAAAAAGAATGAAGCAAAGAACATGGTTTAACTGCAAATTGCATAATCACTGTGACTTTAAGTTCACCATTTTGGTGAAGCATCCACAACACTGAATGTTTACAATTTAATTCACAGTCATATGTGGTTTAATTTTGTCCGTCCCAGAAAAAGCAAACAAACTGACATTTTTGGTTCTCCGAGTAATGTCATAATCCTAAGAAGGAATCCAAAAATAATGGGAAAGTTTTAATTTTAGGTAATTATTTTAAATTATCAGGGTGTATAGTTAATATATTTGAAAAAATTAGTTAAGTGTATTTTTGGTTTTGCTCTTGCTTATCTCTTAGAACTGATCACACTGCAGTATTCTTAGGATGCTTTTGTACATTTTCCAGTGAATGTACCATGGAAATAGCATATTTTCAAATTTATAATTACATATATTTGTTGTCAAAAATCAGACAGTAGGAATGGTTGCTACTAATTGTGAAAATTCCAGTGACTTCTTTTCTGGCATGGAAAGATGGTTTCTAAGCTGTAATAACTTAAATATTTTCATTTTGATATATAGCGAGGGTTCTGAATGAGGAAACAAATTATAATATGACTTTCTTATAGAAAGTTCTAGAAGGTTGGTAAAAATAGTTAACCTCCCTAAATTATTTCTACTCAAATCACTACCAAATTAGGGCTTTTGCAGGGGCATTATATTAGTTCATTTGTTAAAATGTTTCATTAATCATCTAATGGGAAAAGATATTTGTTTTGTAAAAGAAAATTCGCATATTTTCTATTATATGAACTATACATAGATATATTATTTGGGCTGAGTTATTCAAAGAAAAACTAAATTTAAGCATAAATATTTCATATTTAATCTTAATCATGTAATTTATAAAAT
>NW_004624776.1:2225475-2266095 GCF_000247695.1 Heterocephalus glaber | reverse complement strand
GTTATTTGTATGTTAAGAATGACATTTACTGTAAGGTTTAATTTTTTAGTAAGAAATAGGTATTCAATTACACGCTCAATTTAGAAATTCTGTTTATAATTTTGCTGACAATTCACTCATTTCAAAATGAAAGCACATTTTGAAAGTTAAAGCTGTAGACCCCAAAACAACTTGTAAATAATACCACTAGCAAATAAAGGGAGATAGATATAATTTCAGTTATTCAAAATGAATAAAAATTTCTTTGATGACACGTCTCTACACGTACTAACTTGTAATAATTTTAAAGTATTTCAGAATGTTTGATAGCATTAAGCAATGGCCACATCTTCCATTCAGTTGTAGAAAACTTAAGTTGAAATAGGTTTAAAATGGAAGTTTTGCTCTTTTTTTATAAAATATTGCATCATGGTCATAGATTCTTAATTTGTGGTGCCATGTATTCATTTTGTATATGCTATGCTACATGTCCAAACTGTATTTGAAATATTATATATCCATGAAATGTTACCATGTAAAGAATTAGTGTTTAAAAATGCAAGGAATAAATTAATTTTTAGGCTGTGGATATTGCATTGGCATAGTGTAAATAATCCATAATCAATAATTAAAAATCTTTTTCTATGTCTAAGCTCAATTTGGAGAGAATGGTTTTAATCCTATTTTGATGGTAAATGGAAGGAAAAAAGGTTGTAACATTTCATACTTTATTTTAAATGAGATTTAGTTATATAGTAGCTACCTATTAGCTTAGAAGAAATGACCCATCTCATATTAAGAATTTTTTAGTATACCCCCCATCACTGTTTTTCCTTGACATTTTTATATTAATGTTCCTGCTCCTTCCAGACAGGAAGAAGTTTAGGTAAAATGATGTATATAAATAATGTCAAAACAGAACATTAAATATGAACAGAAATCTATTACATATGCTTGCATTCTAGTTGAATTTATCATTTTGGTTAAGAGGTAAGATTAATCAGTATGGATAGTGTGGCCATTTTAAGCAGTAGTATTTATAAAATTTATAGTAAAATTTTTATTTATAAAGCATTTTGTACTTTGCTTTGTTAGGTGTGGCAGACCACCACATTGATTATGCAGAGGTCTTTGGTAGTTAGGCATTGAGAAAATGAAATTTAATAAGGAACTCAAACATTAAAAAGTTTTATAGTACACAATGGAAATTAAAATAAGAAATGTTGCCATTGCTTATAAAACTCCAAAGTTCTGCATTTTAAGAAGTAGAATACTTTGGAGCATTCCCTCTGAAAGCATGAAATTAGATTTTATCCCAGGCAATATTTTAGTACAAGTATAGCTTCCAATCTAGAATGCTACTGATTCTTCTTATTGCTAGTGTTTTATAGGTTGTAATTTAAATCTCTAGAGGAATTAATGATGCTCTTGATTATTTTTACCCAAGAGTTTTATTGTGCATATGAATTCCTAGTGGTTTCAGTTTATTCTAAAATGGATAAGAAATTATACATTCCAGTTTGACAGCCATCTCATCTTGATGCCAAATGAAATCAAATCACCATTTATCTTTCCTATTTGTCATTACACATATATAGGAAAAGAAAGGCATAGCCTTTTACAAATTAGAATAAAGATATTAGGAAAGACATGTCAATTTTATAAATTTTTTAAGTAAGAAAAGCAAGCTAGTATACAAACATATGTGTAGTTACCTCTAAATATCTCTGTGGAATGATCTTAAGTTAAAATATAATTTTGTTTTTACAACTAATGATATTTAAAATCAGTATTTATTTTATAACGGTCTTTTTCTTTATTCAAAGATAATTGATAGGTAAACTAAATTTTTGATAATCGGGATTAGTTTTTCATTTATTACATGTATTAAACTTCTGTTTTACTTGTAGTGCTTATTATATTGCTTATATTTCCTAATTTTAAACAAAGTTTAACTCTTCTACTTTTTTACAGACGGAATTGGAAAATATTGAAGTGACACAAGGAATGTCAGCAGAGACAGCAGTTACTTTCCTCAGTCGACTGATGGCCATGGTTGATGTACTTGTGTTTGCCAGCTCTCTAAATTTTAGTGAGATTGAAGCTGAAAAAAACATGTCTTCTGGAGGTTTAATGCGACAGTGCCTAAGACTAGGTAAGTCTGTTAAGAGTAACAGTACATTTTACTATTAGAGATTACTTTTGTGCAGCTCTGTAGTATGTAAGTATTGGTGTAAGTTGCTGATTATGCAACCTAGTTGTCTTCTAATTTTTCAGAATTAAATTCACATTAGAGATTAATGGAATTGGCAACTTTTAATCATTTATGACTTGAAATACCATCACATATGTTAGTTTAGATTTAAGACCTGGAGGCAACCTAGGGAGGCAGAAAGAATTAATAGCACAATGAGTGCAGCAGCAGGTCCAACGTTCTGAGTAGACAGGGCAGCTTTTATGCCTAGGGTGGGGCTTAGGCCAGGAAATAGAATGAGGAATGGAATGAGGAAGTTAGCTGGCTTTAAATCTAGAATTGAAGTTAGGCTGCTGGAGGTGGGTATGGGGAGCTTTAAGCCAACATTTCAGTCTTTTGTTATAGAGAAATAGTTTTTTAAAAGTTTTAAAAATTAAGAATAAAATAAATAAAAATTGGGCTTTGTTGGGGACAGGGAAGGGAAGATTGGAAATGGGTGGATCTTCACATTCTTTTGACTACTTTCTGTTGTGTTGGACATCCTTTAGAATTATGTGGGGTTTGTTTGTTCTGTTGTCCACCTTGCATTGTTTAGATGAAATGCCTCATGGTGCTGAACAGGAATGGTCCCACTGGTCCTGGATCTTGCTTAGGTTTTGTGTCTTCTAGGTCCTGTGATAAGCTTTGGTAGATGAGAGAACTGGTCAGTTTTCTTAACCCAGTGGCTATTTCTGTGGGTATGTTAGTAGGGGAATTACAGTAACTGCCATTTTTTGGCAAATATACTCCATGATGAGGACAGGGAAGGATTGGTGTTGGGGTACACGTTGATATTGGGAGATAAATAGGCTAAGGTATATGTCTCTGTCTGCTTGGTGGGCAGGCAGAGACAGGATTGCTGGCCACAAAGGAAAAAAAAAATTCCTGATTGGAAAGGCAACTCCTGAGATGTAGTGAGAAGAGGTGTTGTAAAGTACAGTGTTGGTCCCAGGTATTAAAGAGCTTGACTCACTTTTCTAGGTCATATGCTTATGTTCAAAGAGGCCTCTGTTATAGATTGAATATAGATTGGAGGGTGAGATGTTAGTAAGATCTCATGGGAAGAGCTTAGAGGGCTTTTGAGTAATTAACCACAGGGAAGAGATTGAGATTGTGGGTGGTCTGGAGAAATGGAGGGGTTGAGTGAATATTTTATTTATCTCAGGTGAGATGTCATAATTGACTTGATGAAACTGATAGTTTTTGGAGGTTCTTGATAGTGGTTTGGTTACATTGAGAAGTGTTTTCCTTGAAGGGACTGTTAAGTGTTAGTAAATGTAAAGAAGGCTTTATATGGGCTGGGGATTTAGCTCAGTGGTTCCAGCACATTCTAGAAGGATGAAATTGCCTATTTCAATCTCATTTTTTCACAAAATGAACATATATCCTCAGTAAACATTGCTATACTTATGTTTTTTACCTTTTGTGTTACAAAGAAAATTAAGCATTGAGAACTCAGCACATCTGGATGAGCTCTCCAGTCAAGAATTGTTCTTCCCTCTTTTCACCTTTCTTAAAGGGAAATTTTATTTAATCTCCTTAGATTTTCAAGTAAGCAGAAAGCTTATATTTTTATACCTGCCTTAGAACATCAGCAGGACAGAAGAAAGCAAGGCAGGAGATAGGAAGTTCCTGATATGTGAGCTTTTCACTCGTAATTTTGAAAAGGCACAATAAAAAAATTACCCATTGGTAGTTATAGGAGAGAAGTTTTCGATTCAAGGAAAAAAAAATACACTGAAACTTGCTTATTTTGTCTTTTTAAAAGACAGACAAGTTGAATTATTTCATATTCATTCTAAGGTAGAGATTGACCACTTCGGGATATCTCTGGAAACCAAGAGGTGTAAGTTAATTTCCTGGGTGCCATTATAAACATTTCCATTGGTAGTTAATAGATTGAACTTGTAAAAATTATTTAAATATTTTTTACATATCTGAGTATCTCCTAAACAACATTAATTCAGTTATTCTGAGTTTTTATTTCTAAATATAAGACTTCACTGCTGATTTTAGTTGTATCTTAATAGTATCTAACAGATTTAATTGTTGTATCACCCACAGAAAATTCTTACAAGTGAATAATAAAGCAAACACTTACCGCTTCTTTTGTGTTATTTACTGTTTTAAACACTTTGCATATATTAATTTAATTAATCATTGCAGTAGCCCTCTAAGGGAAAAGTTATGTTTATCCTCAATTTACATATGAGAAAATGATTCAAACTCAGCTGTTCTGATTCAAAAATTGGCAATTGGTAATACTTTACTAATTTTGTAAAATAAGTGAACATATTGAATGCTTTTGACAATGGCTGTAGAGTCACTTGCCATGAAGAAAGGTAGATATTGGGACTTGTGAACTTTAGTGTGCCTGAAATGGGAAGTTATGAAGTGATAGTCACCAAGATAGTGAAATTAAGGGCAGATATCTTGTTATTAAAATTTTTTAATCAAATATGAATTTTAAGTTGTTATAATTTTTTATTAACCTATAGGATTCAGAAATGGGAGAGATGGAGGGAAATGGAATAAGGAAGAATATATTGGAACTTCAGAGTTCCTGTTAATTGTCTGTTTCTTTAGCTGGCTAATAGTATATGGGTATTTTACTTTTATTTTTAGCTACATAGTATATATTTTTATATGCTTTCATTATTGTGTTTCATAATTTTAAAAATATTTATTGACCATTTTAGAAAATAGTAATGGGTGAAGGAAAGGAAATAGGAAAATAAATACACTAACAAATTTTTCAGTGCATCAGAGTCAATGACTTATATTTAATATATGCTTTAGTTTGTTGTGTAGCTGTGAGAAACTGTTTAGAATGCCGACAAAGACAGAGAGACAGGGGAAACAAATCTTCCCATGGAAGCAGTAAACCTCAAGAAGTTCCCCAAAGCGTGACTGCCTCAACAGCATCAAAGGTAATTACCCATATTCTATGTTAATAAATCTGATTTAGCTGAAAAAAATTGTTTCGGTTTATGAGAATAAAGCAACATGGCATGTGTAATCAGACAACTCTAGGCTTCAGTGCTGGCTTCTCTGCTTCATAATTATGTTATCAAGATTATTTAACCTCACTGAGATTTGCATTCTGGGCTTATGGAAGTTACTAATAATTTCCACTTTATAGGGTTCTTACCAGAATTGTATCAGCACATAACAATAAAAAGTCTTCATTATTTCTATTTTTAATAGTTACAAATTTTTCAGAGTTTGATATATGAGTAATGCAGTTTTTAAAGGGATGTGCTTTTGGTGATAGACAGTAGTAATTATCAACACAAATATATTGACCACTAATGAATAAACTGTATAGAATATTTAAAATATACTAGTAATTCTCATTATAAATTGATTCTCTTCATCACATCCTGTTTTATTAGCATGACTTTTAAGGTCCTGGCATGGCTGATGAGCATTTACTTCCCCAGTTGCAGTTTGTATATGAACCCTCCCTCTTGACTGTACTGCTTTAAGCATACTACAGATTTTGTTTAGTAAAAAGAATACCTTTTTGTTTTTAACCTCTTAGACTTTTAACTAAATGTTTATGCTCTTGGTTTTAGCTTAAATTGTACTCTCTTGAGGAGACGTTTTTTTGACATCTTCACTGCCACAGCAGTCTAGGACAGGTTGTTCTGATGTTTTCATAAAACCCAGTTTTGTCTCTTATCATTCACTACACTTGTACTTAGATGTTTAATATTGATACAGTAATATTTTGCTCAGTAAGTGAAATAGAAATTTAATTGATTTTCTGGGTTCAATGTCTTTAACTTCTGTAGTTTTCAAACAGACCAACCAAATATTTATCATATCTATTGATTGTTTTCAGTATTACGTGTCAGAAATCTACTTCGTATTATTTGTATAGACATTAAGTAGACTTGTTGGTTACTAGATTGCATATCCATATCTTTTACATCTTTGTAACTCTGCAGAGCACTGGAGTATTTCATAAAAAAAATACAGTTCTGAGTTGGTGTTCTGGTCTGTCTTTACTGGCTTCATGACCTGAGACAAATTCCTTAGTCTCTGTTCCCTCAGTTTTCCAGTTTTGCTCATTACAAATCTTAACTTATAGCTCAGTTGTATTAAGTAAAAAAATGATGCATAAAAGTGCATAATAATTCCTAGCATACAGTGGACATTCAGTTGACACTGATTCCTTTTCCCTCTCTAGCAGTTAAACACTCAGTTTATACTTAGGAAATCAATCAATCAATCGATCGATTGATCATTATTTTGGGAAGCTTAGATCTCAAAGGTGTATATACTTTCTTTAGTAGATAATAGGGAGCCTTTTGAGATTTTCAAGTCAGTTATTGGGTGTGTGGGTGAAATATGGACTGAAAAGCCCATGAAAGGAAGTTGGTAGTGTTTTAGTTGAGGCAGTTAGTGTCTTGTGTCTTTTTGCAAGAAGTTTGTCAGTGAAAAATGGGTAAATGCTGGATGTGGGAATATTAGATTTGAGTTGTTAACAACACATTTCAGAGCAGGGAATAAATAGACTTGAGTAATAAGGGTTTCTTTCCTTTTTTTTTTTCTTTCCTCCTCATGTTTATGTGTTTCCTATGTGGCATTTTTTAGTGAGATAAAAACATAGTTAATCTTTTTGTATGGTATATAACAAACAAACAGTTCCCTGACACTAATCTGTATGGAGTTGTGTGAGTCACAAACCTTTATGAGACCTCATTTTTATACTGTGGAAAAAAAAAGGGGCCATAATCCAAGCTTTTCCTATCATGTAGTCTTTATAATGGTCAAATTAGGATAATCATTGTAAAATGTAAAATGATATATTTCTAATTTTTTCCATCTGTACTGTAAATAATGTTTGTTAAATCTTTGTGTAGTAAATATGACTAGCCTATTATTTAGATGATCTAGCTGGGTTTTACAAAAGTTAAAATATCATGCGAGATCACAGAGTTGGTAAGTTTTGAATTGTAGTGAAAACCAAATAACTATCAACCTTCAAATACCGTGCTCTTTTAACTACTTTGTGCTACAAAGGAATCAAACATTTTGATTTAGGAGTGAAATGTCATGAGTAAAGCCTGTAGAGAAGTAGAAGTTGGTCTTTTTTCTGTCACAGCAACAAAAAGCACATATCATTTGTATATAGGAATTATATTTGGCACTTTACATATTTTATGAATTTTAGTACACACAATTGTAATGCATTCTATAGGTGGAAAAGTATTAGGTTGATTTTCAGGGAGCTTGGCTCACTAATTTAATTTACTATGTGACTATATTACCTAGAATCTGTAGAGTGCTGTGGTCAATAAATGTTAACTCAGGGATAAGGAAGTAAAAGATGAGGCTACTTCAGAATAAGTTAAACATATTAGAAATGATGTTTCTATGTACTTTTCTGGGAGTTGTTATTTATTTCTATGTAATTTTCTGGGAGTTGTTATTTATTTATAATTTCTTCTTGTTTTATTCACAATTCTGTTTTGTTTTTAAGACTCCCTTGGAAAACGTTCCAGGTAACCTTTCTCCTATTAAGGATCCTGATAGACTTCTTCAGGATGTTGATATCAATCGCCTGCGTGCTGTTGTCTTTCGGGATGTGGTAAGTTGTGTCTATTTGGTTTCTCTGAAAAGAACCTTCCACTGTCATTTGTATAAAGTAATTTAAATTTTATATTGAAACTAAATACCCTGAATTTGTTGTATAATTCTGATTTTAAAATCATTGAGCCTTAGCTTTCTCTGAAAGTTTATTGATGTTACTTTTTAAAAAATGAAATGAAATTCTGATGGAGTAGGGGTAGCTCTGAAAAACTATAATTTACTTTATCTTATATCATCTTTTATTAGTTCTTGCTTCATCTCTACGTACTTTAAGTTTTATTGTTATTCAGTGTTACTGTATTATGGATGAAAGGGTTAGGTCATTAGGTATTGATGGTGATTTTTTTTTCATGTGGATTACTTTTTAAATAATCTGCATGTAAAAATATGGATATCTATGGAAATTTGAACTAGAAATGTAGCTTAATAAAGTTTAGGGGAAAAAAATACAGAAAGATTTTATGGAACCCACCAATCACATGGTCGCTTATTCAAGGTAAGTGAAGCTAAAAGTGGCCTTTCTGTGGACTGTAGAAAAATTGCAGGGCTTTATAACAGATTCAAAATTGATAGCATTTTTAATATAATTGTCTAAATTAGCCACTTTGAATTCTATTTTTTTAATGCTTCAAGAAATGTGTAAGAAAATTTATGCCTGAAATTTATATTTAACAGTGAATTTGGTGGAGTGCTTTGTACTTTAGAAAGTGGTTAAGATATATTTAAGTAATGTGGAATACATACTACATGGTAGAACTATACAGTAGAAAAATTGTCACTCATGTGTATATTCTTATAAATCCCTGGAAAAATTAATGATCGGAAAACATAAAGACAGAAAAATAGGTAGTGGTTATAAAATGTGAACTACAAAGCAACAGACATGATTATTATCAATATACAACAGAATACAAATCAAAAAGTCAACATATCTTTCATTATTAATAAGAATTTAAAATATTAATACTTAGCATTGTAAGCACAGTGAAATATGCTATTACATAATCACTTGTATGTAAGTATGATTCAGGATAAACATGTATAGCTCTTTATCCATTTGTGTTAAAACTTGCAAATGTTGATGTCTTCTGACCCAGTCATTGAACTGGGAAGTTATTTAACTTAATGTTTTCATCAAGGATGCCTATAGGAAAGTGGCATCATTATAAATATTCAGTAATATTTTTTAGCTTAATAGATCATGGCATATTCAGTTAGCAGAAGACTAAACAGCCACAAAGATATTTTTGAGGGAAATTTAGTGATGTAGAAGAAAGGTCATGATGTGTTTTAAGGGAAAGGAACAGTATGTACAGACACATTCGTATGAATACAAATATTGCATATTTGTGTGTACTTTTATTTTTAAAAAGAGAAAAAAATGCCCAAATTCTAACAATAATTACTTCTAGGTAAATAGATTTTATTTTGTCCTTTATCTTTTTACACTTATTTGTATCTTCGTATTTTCTATAATATACCTATATTACTTCTGTAATTACTAAATAACAATAACAATGATATTTTTAAAAAGGAGATATAATACATTGTAGTATTAAAACTATGACTAAGAATCTTATTATAATCTCTAAGACCTGGAAAAAGATATCATTTTTATTAACCATCTAGAAATGGAGACATAAAAAAAGTATTGTGAAAAGAATACTTTTAAATGCACGAATTATTATAGCATAGCACATCTTCATCTTCTGAAAACACAGTCAAAACTAACATACAAAATCTAGAAAGTTCTTATGTTATGAGTGACTTTCTATGTACATTGTTAGTAAACTTGGATCAGACTGTTATGATACAGTGGTCATTTTTCTTAGATTCATGAGTGTTTTGTACATAGCTTGTATAACCCAGCAGTGGTGCCTATCTTCTTTCCTGAAAGAAGGGAATTTCATTAAGTTTCCCAGGGCATACCTTCCAGACATCATGAATGCTACATGATTTGTGTTCTTGAGTTTACAATATGTATCAGGCACAGAAACTATATTATCTTAAGCTTCCAGTTGAGAGTTAAAAGAAAGTTAAGACCCCCAGACAATCTAGGCATTGGTGTACAAGGAAGATCACAACAGCAGAGTCACCTTGGCTAACAGTACAATCAGTAATACCTATAGTATCAAACATGAACTGGAAAATGACAAAGTGTAATAACTAATGCTATGTCACCTTTAACCTATAGTTATACAGCAAGATCTAAGGCAAATCAGAAAATTATATACAGTAAATATCCCTTCCGTAGTGCATTTTACCCCCTTTCACCATAAGCAGTATTCGGCCATAGTAAGATACAGTTAACAACTATAGATTCATAAGGATAGGTAGTGAAGTATGAAGTATGAAAAAAAAAGCAAAAGAAATAGATTATGAAAAGTATGACAGTGGTAGATATGAAGAATGTGGTAGGATTGATGTAGAAGGTCCTGTTAAATAGTAAAAGGAAATTAGTCTTAATAGGTAACATTAACAAAGAGATGACCACCTAGGAAAAGGATAAATAAGATTAAACTTGAGGAAAAGAAAATAAAAATAATACTAAGGGATCAAGTTAAAAAAGAAAAAGATAAAAAGGGGGAGAAAGGGACAGTAAAAGGAGCCCTATTCAAACAAATAAACCAAAGTAATATTAAAAGGAGAGGCAAGAAAATGGGTGGTAAAACTTCAAAATCCACAGAAAAAAATAGTGAAAAATCAACAACTTAGCAATAATGGAGAAGGAAAAAATAAAAAGAGAGAGGCAGAGAGAGAAAGTTCTTATGTATTTTCAGAGGAGTGTTTTTTTTCCCCCAGGTCACTAGTCTTTAATCTTACAAGTCACATTCCCCATTACTTCTCTTCATAGTATTTGAGTTTATGTAGAGGTTACTCAGTTCAAGGGGAGCTCTCTCTGTAGTCCCATTTGTGGCAGCTGCTCAAGCTGAGTAACCAGACCAAGGAAGATGTGGGACATTGTTTCTGAGGCTCCTATTATAGAATCCTTCTGGTTGCAGATTGATGGTGGTTACCTAATGTATTTTCCAGGCTTCTGATATGTGGAGTCTACTGTGCACTCTCAGACCTGACTCTCAGTTCTATGGATGCTCAGAGGAGAACCAAAACTTCCCAGGACTAATGTGGGCATATTTCTAAAAGCCTATGGGGGTGCAGAGCACTGGATGGAATTAATGGGTGTGTGGAATACCAGGCAGAATAGGCAGCTATTACCCTTGCTGCTTAACCAGGCAGAGGACTGGCTTATTGTGTTAAGCAGAAACTGTGTCTGGGGCACTGGCTGAATGCAGAGTGGAGACGCTCCTGTGCCCAGGATGCTTGGAACGCCCCATGTAAACCCTGGTCACCTCATACTGGTGTTAGATTTCACAAACTCTGGCAGGTCTAGGATTGGAGCAAGGCAATGAGAACTGAGTGTAGGCTTACATGAGCCTGGCGTTCCAGGTACTGACTCAAACTGGACCAGTGTTAGCTCTGTATATTGAATGAATGTCCCAGTTTGCTTGGGATAAACTACAGGGCCCAGGTAGTAACCCAGCTGTTCTCGGGGTCCAGTATTGAAGACTCCTAACACAGGCAGCAGTGGGTTGTTTATCCAGTCAGGGTCTGAGAATGAACAGGCTAGTAGGGAAAGGAAACAGCTCCCTGGTCACTTGCCTCTGAAAAAATATTGCCAGGCTACAGTGTCCTTTGTTTGGAGAGGGGAGGATGAGGCAAAGGGCCTGTGTACCTCAAATCTATCCTGTGTGACTTGATTCTACCACGCTACTTGGATCCCACTAGCTATCTGGAACTTCTCAAAATGGCAGGTCCTATGTTGGACAAGGGCTGAGGCCCTGCTTACAATCCTATTGGACTACTTTGTCTCTTTTTTAAAAATTAATTTTATTGGTACATTTTAGATATACAATATAATGACATGCATCATTCAAGATTTGTACCTTTACGTAATATATCTTGATTTTTATTTTTCCCCATTCTTCTGCCCTCCCTTCCACCCCTCCCCCTCTCCCTATTAACAAAGAATTTGTTTCCATTTTTTCATTTTCTCATGTTAATTCTATTCCCTTCTTTCCTTTCCCCTAGCCCTCCCACTTCCCCTTCCCCTTTGCCCCGTTTCTTCCTATTTCACATTATCTGTTATACATTTTGATCCTTATTTACACTTTCAGTTTCTCACACCAGAAAAACTATTCATTATTTACACAAGTGTGTCCTATTTATTTCATATATATATATATATATATATATATATATATATATATATATATAAACACATTTTAGGGCTGGGGATTTAGCTCAGTGGTGCCACCACCTGCCTAGCAAGCACAAGGTCCTGAGTTCGTTCAAGTCCCAGTACAAAAAAAAAAAAATAACATTTTCTTTATCCATTCTCCAGTTGATGGGCAACTGGACTGTTTCCAAATTTTAGCTATTAACAAACCATGCTGCTATGAACATGGGTGCACATATATCGCTGTGCCTCTTTTAAACTCCTATACAGTATGTTTGATCACCAACTGGTATAAGGTAGAGTCAGAATATCAACCTGATATTTCTAGAAAAGCAATATCTTTTTATTACCATTTTTCATAGATAAAAATACCTTTTTCGTATTTAAATAATTTCTGACATTACAAAGTTTTACAATTGATCATATTTTAGAGTTAACTGTAGATTTTATACAGAGAATTCTACTTTTATTTTTGAAATTTTTTGAATCTGATGATCATTTTAGTTGCCTTATTTCTAAAACAATTGAGTTGCAAAATTAAGTTTTTAAGTATATATACATGTACATGTACCTATAGTATACTTATCTTCATAGATCAAGTAACTGTAGACTATAATCATAGGATGCAGAATTTTAATACTTTTTTCCCCATTGAATCTTTCTCAGCTGCTTTACTTTGCAAGTATCTAGTTTTCCTAGTAAAACTACATGTATTCATAAAAACATTTAAATTTAGAGATTAAGAATCATTATGGTTTTTAAAGATTTCTGAGTTTTGTTGGTACTGCCATACTAGGTGTATGGCAGGAAAAAAAATTGATAAAATATCAGGGAATAAATTCCTCTCATTGGTTGTATGTATTTTCTATGACAGAGATGTTGCTGATTTAAACACTTTATGAACTGTTTCTAGGTAAACTAATTATGTGGCAAAATTTGCTATGTGGTAAGAAAAAAATAAGCTTTTAAAAAAACCTTGTTTTCAGTGTTCCTCATAAGCTGAGATTGAAAATAAATTCATTATGCTTTTCCCTTTACCCTAGAACCTAGTCTCTTAGATCATCTGTAACTACAATGAGATAAACTAATTTTTAATCTTCAAAAATTGAATTGTGAAGTTTCCAGCCATCCGAGTTGATGCATTAACCTTTTAAGAGAATTTCAGGGTTCACTAATTTATTTATTGAGGTTTGAAAGTGGAGAGATAGATTTTTAAACCAAATTGGGGAAATGTAATAGAGTTCATATCTTTGTAATACCTAAACAAGTGAATTAGTATAAAAATTTAGTTATTCTCCAGATATTTAGCCTTTGTGTATTTCAGACTTCATTTTCAAAGACAAAACTGTGAATAAACAGCACAAGTGGAATGAACACCTAGGTTTACAAAGAAAATGAAACTTATTTCATGGTATATAGGGGAGCTTTTAGCTTGGCTACCACTGTAGTTCAGTGTCTTATTTATAATTCTTCACCTTTGCAGTTGACATTCATTCATTCACTGTACCCATAATTTATTGAATGATTTGTGATTGGTATTGTGTTTCCACTGGTGGAAATACAAACACTGTGGAAAGTTATCACAGGTTGAGCTATGTGTGAATTAATTCTTGGGTGGTATCTTTTGCTTCTGATTTCACTTCATTTTTTTGTAGTAACTGCTTAAGTATTTTATTTTGTCTCTTCTCTCTGTTGTTTATCACATCAGCATTATTATCCACGGAATACACATTTTAAACACTTCTTAAGAAACTGTCTCTAGAAAAGCTGTTACTTGTAGTGTATAAAATACTAGATCTATAATATTTAAGACAGAATTTTATATATTTTTGTCATTTTCTTCATTAGCTGTGCTAATTTTGTTTCATAATTCCAAATGATCAGAAAATATATCCTGTACACTTTTATTTTCTGACAAATGCAAATACTGTAAATTCAGAATCTTGTTTGCATTGTACTTTAATGAAGTAATAAATATAAATTACCCATTAATAAAGTTATTAGAATTTAATGCTTGTTTTGCTTATTTGTATCATTTTTACCTATTTACTCGAGGACCACAAATACCTAGTTTTAATTTGGAAATATCACTTTGATTTAGCTTATAGGAAGGACTTTATAAATATGTACATTATATTCCTTAGATATAGTGGTATTAGACGTCATATAGATTAGCGTTCATATCATTATTTTCTTAAAAGATGGTTAGCTAGGCTTTTTGAATGGAGCTCTCAAGGATACAGGCAGCACATTATATTTTTGGACAGCAAACCTATTATAAAATTATGTTTTCTACCACACTCAGTCTACTTTTTAAAACTATTATCTGCTTTACCTAACACAGCATGTTTTTCAGAATTCTTGGCACTTTTCTGATCGCCTTTGGAAAAATTCTATCTTATCATAATTTTTGAAATGAGGAGCCTCAAATACTGGTTGTATCTTAGAGGTCATTTTTGCTTTGCAGAATAATTGAATCATTACTTTTTCATCTGTTATTGAAATCAAAGATTTAACTAGTCTTTTCTTATGCTCCTGTTTTACACTTCTAACTTACATTAAGTTTATATATAATTCATGTTTTATTTTCCCCATTGTTTACATCTTCCTCATTTTGTACTTGGTCTCTTGCTTGAATAATACTATGTTGAATTTTATATGTATTCCAACTATAATTTAATCTTATTAATTTTACTCAGTTACAATAGTAAAAATTCTTGATTTTTAAAAAAATGTAAGATAATATTATTCTTTCTAACTTATGCCATTTGCATATTATAAATATACATACTATATTGTTATGCAAATAATTGATAAAAATGGTAAATCAAAGGATAGTGTAATATTTTTTGGCATGTTTAAAACACTATAGCATTTTAATGTTTGGAATTACATTTAGTCTATAGCTGTTTAATTTCAGAGTTTTGTGTTTATACTTGCACAATACTTAGTAAATAACGATATACTGTGTATTTAATAGATTTGAATTTTAAAATGTCATATATTGCCTCTATAAAGAAATGGATGCAGGAATAATTTCTGAAACTTTCAGAACTTACACTTTAAAAATTTTAAGTGCCAAACTACTGTTTCATTTTACACAGGACGATAGCAAACAAGCACAGTTCTTAGCTCTGGCTGTTGTTTACTTCATTTCTGTTCTGATGGTTTCTAAGTATCGTGATATATTAGAACCCCAGAGAGAGACGGCAAGAACTGGAAGCCAAGCAGGTAGAAACATCAGACAAGACATAAATTCTCCAACAAGTACAGGTACTTAATAATTTTTACTTACTTAGTCATTATTTATCTCCTTTTTTCTGACTTTTACATTCACATTTAAACTATACTTTAATTATGTCATATATTTACAAATGGTATATAAAGGCTAATGTGATACTCCTTAAAGACTATTATGAATAATCATAATATGAATACTATGAATTAGTACAAATGATATTTCTATGATATTTACTGTATTCTCATTTTATCACCATAGCTTTGGTTTTGCAGTTATTAACGCAAATCACTTATATCACTATACAAGTAATACATACTTTTAATACATATACAAGTAACTCATACTTTTAAATAGTTTTCTTTTTTAATCCTCATAAAAGTAGAAGATTCTTATATAATTGTTGGAGGACAAGAATAAGCTAAAATTATAAATCTTTATAGCCAAAGCCCAAAATAACTTCCTTCCTTCCTTCCTTCTTTCCTTCCTTCCTTCCTTCCTTCCTTCCTCCCTCCCTCCCTTCCTCCCCCTCTTATCTTCCCTTCCTCCTTCTCTCCTTTCCTGCCTACCTCCCACTTTCTTTTTTTTCCTGTTCTCTCTCACTTTGCTTTACACAATTTAGTAGCTAAATTCACAGGCATACATTTCAAATTTTGTACAAATTTTATGACAGTTGTGCAAAGTGGCCTCAACTAAAAATCAAAGGCTTGTGGAGAGGTAACAAACATATGCAACAATAAACCATCTTGAATCATGTTATTTTTCTCACTTGCAAAACATGCTTATATTGCTGGAGTTCTTAAAATACCAGTTTTGCCTTTTCTGCTTGAAAACTATAAACATTTTCTGGCAACTAATACAATATCACAGGATACCCCTAATAATTTGTATTTCCTGCCAAGTGTTAATTTCCAGGTTGTTTCTCCATTGTTTGCAATATAACCTTAGTAATTCAATAATTATTTCATGCACCACTGGTTAATTTGTAGTTGAAAGTGTCTGTCCTAAATATAAATCTATATGATCTATAAATTAAATGAGTATTTTAATAAGTGAGTAGAAATTAGTGGTCACATCTCTGCATCTTATTTTCCATAAGCATATTCCATTTCATTTACCTCTTACTGCTGTTTTGGAGATAAGGATTATATTTTAGCTATAATATTTTGCTTTTACATTTCATATTTACATTCAGCCTATAAATAAGATTATATCATTTAGTGCACTTTTCTTTTAAATTTTTCTGAAAATTATGTATCATCCTCCCATTCCAGTTTATGGGTTTTACCATTTAAAACAATAAGACTTGATCATCTTAAATTTTTCTTCATTTTTGTTGTATTCCTGTCTCATATATATATATATATATATATATATATATAATGAGTAATATTATATTGAACTTTTGAGATTTGATTTTCTTGTGTATTTGTACATCTGTCTGTGTGATGCTAAAATTACTCTTGGCAAATCATTTTTTTCTTTTGATACATAACCTCTTCTCCTTTCAGAGATGTATTCTTTATTGTTAATATTGTTTGCATGTTACAGTAATACAGAATTGTTATGGATCTTAAGTAGACCATGTTGCAGGTTATTACATGATGCTGCAAATTTGATTCCATGATTATCTTCACAGTCGTGGTCATACCATCTATCCCTCATCCAAGTTTGAACCATGGATTTCTTGCCAAGTTAATTCCTGAACAGAGCTTTGCCCACTCATTTTACAAAGGTAATACTGACCTCATCTCTTGACTTGTTTGGTATTCTTATTTAATGAGTTGTTATAAAATATAGTTCATGACATAATTGTTTATAAAAAAGTACACATAACCTCTGGTTTCATGGAGATATAGTATGTTGTATTTATCTCTGACTGTTGAGTCCAAAGAATAGCTTTTACATCTCTATTCCATTTTATCTCTTTAAGCATCGTCTGGAAATTAAGAATACCTAATAACAAGTATATTGATATGTATAATAGTGACTATGCTAGAGATTTCACAAGAGTCACACCTTAGTAATGGGGCTAAATCAGCTTAAAATGAAGACAATTCTAGACTCACTTGAAAAAAAGTATAAAAAACAAGCCTTGAGAATATCTAGGTAATCTATTATTTAACTTATAGTCAGAACAGTCTCAGTACTCTTTAAAGCCATGCAAAAAATCTTTCACCAAAGAACCATATTATAAAATGTTATAGCCCAATGGTACATTACTAAACATGTAAAGGGGAACGAGAATGTAATGCATAGTAGAAGAAAAAAAATAGTGACAGAAATGGATTAAGAAAAAATAGAAATATTAAAATTATCAAATGAGGACATTAAAAAAGCCATTATGAGTGTGTTCAAAATGCTTTTTAATTTAAAGAAAAGAGTACACATAATGAGAATTAGAAGATATAAAGATAAAGAACCAATTTCAAGTTTTAGAGTTAAAATATACAGTATACAAAATAATAATACCTCTGGGTAGGGTAGATTAACAAGAGACTAGTAGCTGCAGAACAAAAGATTGTGATAGGCAGAATTCTGTGATAGCCCCCTTACAAAATTTCTGTGATGATGAATATGATGGATTTTTACTGTTCCAATTGGTTATGTTATATGCCTCAAATACTTTTAAGGAAAAGTGATTATTTAGGTGGATCTGGCCTAATCACATGACCTCTGTGACAATATAGAATTTTCTCTACTGGTTACAGATCTCTCTGGAAGTCAGAGAGATTTAAAGTGTGGGACAAATTGGAGAACCTGAGAGCACCCTGTAGGAGATAGGATCTTTCTCTGACTGACAGCCAGCAAGAAAGTAGGGGACTTTAGTCCTACAATAAGAAGGAATCAAATTCTCTCAATAATTCGAGTGAGTTTGGAAGAGGACCTGAGATTCAGATGAAGCCATAGTTTGATGTATTCTGTAACTGGTTAATGATATGGAAGGCCATCTTTTGGACTAAATAAAGCTAGCTAAATATTTTTGTTACAACTTGATGAATGCATAATTGCTTTTCAAATCATGCAATCTTTGAACAGGATCATGAAATAAAAATTCTTTTTTTGTTGTAGTTTTATTGCTGACCAAGAAAATATAGTTATAAATTGTATTAAACCAAGAGTGGACAAATATGTGGAATTTATTTTTGATTGAATATATCCAAAACACTCACTTATAGTTACAGGAATGTATTCTAAAGTAGCTGCCCTGATTTAAGGAGCTTGCATCACAATGTCAGTGTATTTTATCCAGAAAGTCTTGTTATGATACCAGTTTTAGCTGAATTGAACCATGGGCTTAGGGACTGTTGTTTCTATCTAGATGTCCCCCAAAAGCCTCATGTGCTTATAGGCAGGGCTTTTGAAAGGTGAATTGGATTATGGGGGCAGTATAGCTGACTTGCTGTTAAGAGATGCAGCCTAGTTGGAAGAGATAAGTCCCTGGAGGTGTGGTTTGGAAGAGTATATCTTCCTTCCTGGTTCTCCCCTTATTTCTCTGCTTCTGGGCTTCTGTGAGATAAGTAGCTATTTCTCCTCCATGCCCCTATGTCATGCTGTCCTGCCTTCAAGCCAGCCTACTATGGACTGAAATGTGAGCCAAAATAAACTTCTCCTTAAGTTGTGAATGGTCAAATATTTTGTCCCAGTAACAAAGAAAGTAACTGAAACAGGAATGTAATTTTTAAAAATGAGTTACTTTAACTCATTTAAAAATGGTAAACTTGCTATTATTCTCTTTACTATATGGCAGTGTGGCAGCAGATCAAAACTGCTATTATATGCTGCTGTGCAGTAGTTATTATGGGAAGACCGTATTGGTAATGTCAGAAGTACAATGTAAGCTCTTAGTTTCTACAGGATAAGAAACCAATTTGCTTCCACTTTTTAAAGATAAATTAGACTGACTTTTTTTTATCATACTCTTAAAATATTCATGAGCTCTGTTTTCAAACAGGGAAAAATGGCAACATGATTTTCTACATAGATAATATGATTTCCACAAAACAAAAGGTAGAATTTAAGAGAGATAGTTACTATGATGTGTTTCACGGTAATTACAAATGAAATATCTTGATTTTTAGCATTGATCTGACTTTGTTTATCTTCAAAAAGTTATCATCTTATGTTGATTTGAAAAAATGTGGTCTTTTTTTCACAATAATAGAGCATCCATACATAGGAAGTTCATGGATGGGAGTTCATTTCTTTCATTAAAATATAATGTATATTTTTATTGTAAGTATATAAGATGAAATATTGTTCCTGGTTATTGATAAACATTGAGGATATATCTTGTTTGTGCATTTCTTTTTGGGATGTTAGGGATCAAACCCAGGATCTTGCACATGCTAGGCAAGCATTCTGTTCCTGAGCTATTCCTTCAGATCCAAGATATACTTTGAGGTTAATTCCTAGTTTTTATTTTCTAGGTTCATTTTGAATAAAAATTTAAAATGAGTATTCTGAGGTCTCTGAATTTCTGTTCTGTCTCCTACCTCTGTGATACTGTTTTCTTCTTATAGTGTTTTTGAAATAAAACAAAGCAGGTTAGATACATTTTACTCCCATGAGTTGCACTATTACCAGTACAGCTTGGATTACATAAGTTAGCAAACAAAAAGTTGATTGTCACGTCATAAACCTTCAATATTTATATTCCCAGCATTGGTTCAAAACTTTCATATAGACATTTCTTTTAGTAAAAAACTATAGAAATGATCCGTAAAAGTATATAGCCTTAGACATTTTTCTTTCAGGAAGTGGCATTTTGCCTAAAAGATTTTACTTGGCTATGATGTGTAATGAAGAGAAAGTCTAATAGCAATTGTTCTTTTCTATTATCATCATATTGTATTTACTTCATTTCTTCCACTTATATAATTTTGCTTATTAGAATTTGTGCTTCAAGAGGATAGTAATGGCTAGCTTATTTATTTTTACTGTGTATATTTGTGGTGTACAACATGTTGTTTTAATATTTGTACTCCTTGTGGAATTATTAAATCCAGTCACCAATTAATATTTCTCCCACCCCACATACTTGTCATTTTTTGGGGAGTGGTCAGGCCATTTAAAGTTGTTCTCTCTGCTTATTTTCAAGCATACAGTAGGTTGTTAACTTCAGTTACCATATTGTAAAATACATTCTCAGAACTTATCTAACTGGAACTTTGTATCTTTTGACTAACATTTTCCCAGCCCCTGGTACCCACCCTTTTAATCTCTATTTCTGTGAGTTTAACTTTCTTAGATTCCACATATGAGTGAGGCAATGGGATAGTGTTTTTCTGTGCCTGGCTTATTTCATTTAACTTAATGTCCTCTGTGTTCATCTATATTGTTACAATTGAGAGGAATTTGTTATTTTTTGTAGCTGAAAATATTCCATCATATATACATGCCATGTTTTCTTTATTTCTTTATCATTTTAACACTTGAATTGATTCTGTATCTTAGCTAATGTGAGTAATGTTACAATAAATACAATAGTGTTACAATAAAAATGGGAGTGCAGCTTTCATTCCCTTTGAGTTTGGATATATACCCAGAAATAGAATTGCTGTACTGTATAATAGTTCTATTTTTAACTTTTTGAAGAATTTCCATACTATTTTCTATAATTCCTGTGTAAATTTACATTTCCACTTAAGTAGGGGTTTTTTGTAGCTAAATAGAATTGTTTTCTTGATTTCTTTTTTAGATACTTTGCTGTTGGTGTATAGAAATGATACTGATTTTTGTATGTTGGTTTTGTATCTTGCTATTTTACTGAATTCTTTTACTGTTGCTAAGTTTTTTTTTCTGGTGGAGTATAGTCGTTGTATATATATTTGCATAAATGCCAGTAGAGACAACTTCTTCCTTCCCAGTCTGGATGCCTTTTCTTTTTCTTACTTATTGCTCTAGCTAGAATTTCAGCACTATGTTGTGTAGAACCTGCCTTATGTCACCATTATATCTCTAGTGCATTGCTTGATATTTGAAAGTAAACAGAGTAAAATATTTACAAAGCAATGAGTAAATTAGTGAAACGTTTATGTAAATTGATTTGATGGTAGTCTGAAAATATATTTAATCAATAAGCATGCTAAGATAGAAAATTTTTTTATAATTTATCATACAAGTTGTAGAATCTTTATGATAATTTCATGAGAAGAAAGTTAATATTTAGATGAATTTATGAATAAATGTCATTATTAATTTGCCTCTAATTTATGATCAGGGAAATGAATAAAGCAAGATAAAATAAACTGATACAAAAATAGACATTTCATAAAATGTCTACAAATAGGACAGAACATTCTATATGTCAATATATAAGTATTCCATGTATTATAAATATATCTTTTTTAATCAAACAGAATAGAAAGCATTAAAAAGTGTCATGAAGCAAAGAGTTACCAAGTGGCATAACTATTTGAAAAAGAGTATCTGTCTGTCAATCTATCTGTATGTGTGCATATATATATATGTGTGTATATGTATAAGTATAGTTGTATGAATATATTTTTTTTAGGTACTAGTGATTAAACCCAGGACCTTTGCATTGAGCTACGTTTCCAAGCCTTTTAATTTTTGTTTGAGACAGGGTCTTGGTGAGTCACTAAATTGTCCACTTTAGATTTATAATCTTCCTGCCTCAGTCTCCCAGAATGCTGAGATTATTAGTGTGTGCCATGATGTCTGGCTAAGAATTAATCTGTATTTTTATCTCATGCATTATGCTTCATAAATTCTGTTTATTAATTTAAAGGTAAAAAGCATAATTAAATTTAAAATCAATACTTGCACATTATTGGAAATACTGTTTAAATAATGTCAGTGGAGACTAAAACTGTAAAGTAAAACACATGATTAAATCTTTTTATACATCTATATGTCTGAAAATATTAACACAATTAAAAAGCAAATGCAAATGGGAAAAATGTTATACTTTTGTGATGAAAGTTAATAGTCTTAATGAATAAAGACTATTGTATGCATCAAAGCAATATATAAAAGTAATGGAAAATGTAGAAGAAACCCAAATAGGTAATAAACAAAAGAAAGAGAAAATACAGTACAAATAAGGAAAAAATTTTTTTCAAGACTACTGATGCACTAAATATTTATATAAACAAACAAATGTGTCACAGTTTGCCAAGCTGGACAGAATTTTGAAGGGTGAGAAATATATACAGTTTATATGGCATATACATTTTCAGAATCCTTTAGTAATGTTTTCTTTTAGATTTTTGAGTTAAGGAAATAAGAATATGCCATTAGTTTAAATATAAATGTATTTATACTCAAATTTTAGTTATTACATAATTATAAATATAATTAGCAATATTTATTAATTTATTGTATTATATTATGTACAATTGTTCATTATTGCAAGTAGGTTAATTTTCTCTTGCTTTTAGAATAATGGTCACATAGTAAATAATCAATTCTATGGATACATCATAATTTATAAGGACTTTATTGTTTCCAATATAATTTTCTTGAATGCTTATTGAGTAATTATGTTGACTATATTATATATTTCAGTTAGTTAAATGTGAAAATTCTGTACAGGTATTACTAGCAATTAGTTTTTTTTAAATTTCAACCTTTTAAAATATTATAAATGTTTTAGTTTTTAAAAAAATTTTCAATCTTTTAAAATATTATAAATGTTTTTGGTTTCAGTAAAATCAGAATCTTTTCTCCAGAATTCTTTTATTAACTTTATATTTCCTTTGTCACATATTTTCTGAACAAATTATTGACTTCCTACTGTGTGCTAGGTATTAATGATATGTAATAGTGAACAAAATGTCTCTACCTCTGTGAACCTCACAGTCTAGCATGGGAAATACACTTTGAGAAACCACACACTTAAATATATAATTGCAAATTGTACTATACCCTAAGGAATACATTTTAAGATTACAGACATTCATTGTTTAACAACCAAATTAAGGTCCTGCGACTAGTCATTAAATGAATTGATTACTAAAGGAGGAATTGTATGCAGTATGTACGTTACAATATTCAGAGCAAAGAAATGGTCATAGGAAACTCCAACTTCATGACTGCTCTAATTTGCGTCCCTTACATGCAGTACTATAATGTATAACAGAATATAAAACTAGAGTACTGTACTGTTCAGTATGGTCAGCAGAAATTACTATACTGTACAAACAATGTGTACTGTACAAAGAGAGACATTGAAGCTCTACAAATAAGATGCACAGAACTATTCTCAAAAAAAGAGAAAAAAACAAAAAACCAAAGATGAGTTGTAAGTCTGATTAGCTGGTCTTAAATCCAAACAGCACCTGTTGGACCTAAGTCTGAACAGTCATTAAACAGGTAGGTTGTTAAATAAGAAATATCTATATTATGAAAAAGTATAAAAGAAGAAATCTAATTTAGTTTGGGGAATGTAAAAGCCTCTTTAGATATGAATTTCTGCTGAAACCAAAGTATGAGCCCACCTGGATATTTCAAGATAATTTCTCCTTCTCATGGCCCTTAATTTAATGTCCCTCTTGCTATGTGAAGCATATATTTTCAGGTCATCAGAAGTAGGACTTAGACATCTTATTTTGGGGAGGAGGTGTTATACTGGCTACTGCAAATGTGATAAAATGTGATAATTTTAAAAGCATATTCTAAGTACAGTGGGGAATATATTGAAAGAGTATGAAGGGGATAGAGATTAAACCATTAGGAGGCTGTTGCTTTCTAGGTAGGAGATGCTATTGCTTAGTAGTAGAGTGGAGGGGCAGTGGAGAAGCCTGAAGGAAGAAGATTGTAAGTTCAAGGCCAGGCTGGTCAATTTAGACCCTCTTTGAAAATAAAAAATAAAAAGAGCTGGGGATGTAGCCCATTGGACTTAGCTAGCATGCATGAGCTACTGTGTTCAATCCCCCCCAAAAGGAAAGTAAATTAGAAATGAATTTTGTAGGTAAAATGAACATGTTGTGGTAATAGACTAGAGGTAGAATATGAAGGCATGTGAAATTTAAAAGAGGGCCCCTGGGTATCTAGTCAGATGTAGTGAGACAGTTAAAGGACCACTTAGTAAAGCAGGCAGGAATGGAGGTAGATAGGTAGAAGAGAAGTTGAAGACGTCCATTAATTTTAAGATATCTGAAGGGATTATCCAGTTTTTGGAAAGCTCAAGACAGGACATTGCAAATGAAGGCTTGACAAGTTTTCTAATCCTTATAATATACGTAAGACAATATTTTCTTGGTGTGTTTCCTGTAACTCTGAAAGAGTAGCCTATTTGTTAGAAGTGTGAAAAACTAACAAGTTGTTAAGCCATAATTGGAGCTTTTATCACTTTGGTTACATTGCCATGATTGTTTTGTTCTGACTGCCCACAGGAAAAAGAAATATCTGAAGTACACGGAAGGCTGGAAATGTTAAGGGCAGGTGTTCAGGACAGAAGAAATTTGTAAAGTGGCAAGACCAAAAGAAGACAGATTATAGATATAAATGAATAGGAATGAATAACTGATGGAGTACTTGGGCACTATGTTCTCTGATTTTTTTAATGACAATAATGGTAAAAACAATGATAGCAGAAATTATAAAAATTCATTGTGAGATTATTATGCACTATTCATATATTATATTCTTTTATTATCACTATGATTATATCCCATTTTCTAGATAAAGTAATAAGGCTGAGGAAAGATAAATAATTCATCCTTAGGAAGGTAAAATAATTCTTAAGTGAACTTCAGTCTTAATTTTAGAGCCTAAACTTTGAGCTGTTGTATAATAGCCAAATTATTAGCTTATCTAATTGATATCATTAGAGTTATAATATATTTGGCTGTAAACTGTTTTTCTGCAATACTAGAAAAGTTCTAGGTAGATCTGTTAACATTTTTAATATTAGCATTGATGGTGGCTTCAGTTACATTGTATAAATATATGAAGGACTTCAGTAGCAGTTGTTTTTTTTTTTTTCATTGAGAAGAAAAAGAAAAATACAAGATAAGGCAAGATAAAAGTACAGTATGTATATATGAGTATTTTATGAGTTTATTGATAATTTATTCAAAATGTAAAAGGAAGCTACATTAAAATTTGAGTTTCAAATATAAGTTGGAGGCAATATTTTCCACAGAAAGTGAACTAAGGACCTCTAGAACACTGCTTCACTAAAAAAAGCAATGAGAATACTGGCAAATGTCAAATCAATTTTTTTCAGTTCTCTGGAAGATAATTGAAGGGTAACAGCACTCCAATGTGTATTAATTATGAAAAAATGTGGAATCTTTTCAAGAATAGCAGGGTTAATTAACAGATTCACAATAGGGCTGTAATTCCTATGTTTTACTGCTGGACCTCTTGAACCACCAGTGGTACATGCATGACTGTCCCATCTGGCAACTTTACCTCTAGTGGTGCAGGTAGTACAATCATACATGGGACAGTCATGCATGTACCAGTGGTGGTACAAGCCGCTTGCAAACAAACAAACCATTAAATAAATAATTGCAAATAACACCTCACTGCATTGCAATCTTTTTTATGTGTGTAAATGAACTTTGATAATGATTTAAAATCTTTTTATATTATTTTCCTCTTAGGAGTTAAGGTTAATTTTTATGCAAGTTAATCTTGCCTTTAAGGATTTAATATAAAAATATGTTGATTATATTCTGTTTTTTCTTTTTTAATGTAAATGAAAGTGATTTTGTTTATTTAATATTACTACTTGAAGAGCAAGTACTTAATATAATTTATAATTGTTATTAGAACAATTTCCTGATACTGTGCTCTTAAGGAATCAGTTTTGAAATGTCAGGTGATTTTTAAAGAAACAGGTTATTTTAATGTTTATTGAACAAAATAATAGGTGTAAATAAATATCTTTTAATATAGTATATTATGATGTATTCAAATATGCCCTTGCAAATTTTTTCTTACATGGTTTGTTTTCTTTATTCTACTGTGAAAACATTTTACCAATAACATGAGGTTTTTGTCTTGTGAAACTTTTTTGTTTTAATTAATTTTTTCCAATTACAGAAACGCCTGCTGCATTTCCAGATACTATAAAGGAAAAAGAAACTTCAACCCCTGGTGAAGATATTCATCTAGAAAGTTCAATTCCTCACACAGATTCAGGAATTGGAGAGGAACAAGTGGCTAGCATCCTAAATGGGACAGAATTAGAGACTACTGCAGGTCCTGATGTCATGAGTGAACTGTTAACCACTTTGTCATCTGAAGTGAAGAAGTCACAAGAGAGCTTAACTGAAAATCCCAACGAGATGTTGAAACCTGCACCTTCCATATCTAGCATTAGTCAAACCAAAGGCATCAATGTCAAGGAAATACTGAAAAGTCTTGTGGCTGCCCCCGTTGAAATTGCAGAGTGTGGTCCTGAACCTATCCCATATCCAGATTCAGCACTGAAGAGAGAAGCACATGCTATTCTTCCTATGCAGTTTCATTCCTTTGACAGGTAGGTACTAGACTTATTATTCAAAAAGCTCTGTGTGTAGAAGGAAAATTAAACTATTAATGCAGAAAAATTAGAATTGTCTTGAAAACTTTAATGTAGATTTTCATTACAAAAATTATCCAATTAATCTCATGATTAATCTCATGATAAAGCCTGATTAATCTCATGATAAAGCATTTTAATAATACATCATAAAAAGAAGATTTCAATAGATATGGTTCCTAACACATTGACTTAGAAGTAGGGAAACCCAGATTCTGGTAATAAACCATTTTGAAGGGACTACAGTACATTGGAGAAGTCGTTTTTCTCTTGCATTTAATTGTTGTATGTATAAAATGTGAGAGAAGATAGGCAAAAATCTCTCTAAGATCTATTCTTGTTCTGGAATTCCATTTTAGTACTATACACTACTGCAATCATTCTTGGAAATTAAATAGCTTGCTTTAAGTAATACAATGAATTTGATTTTTAAATGACAGTATATTGAAAATTTTTTTTAAATTTTGAGGTCATCTTTCTTATGGGATTTCTAGTGTCATATAAAAGCCATATTTTGTGGCATGTATTTGAAAGTAAATACTCTCTAAAGGCATTTTGGCATTTTAGGTATATAAACTATATCATAGTCTGTATATCTACATTTAAATACTAAGCCATTCAAAGAATTTGTTAAGAATGACAGATTTTTCTGTACTACTATACATAAAATAAAAATGATAGTTCAAAGAAGCAAAATAACATTTTACACGAGAAGCGATGCAAAATAACATTTTATAAATAGACAATCTGTCCATGTAATGTGTCTTGCTATTTAAACACATATGCGACATTAGAAAATTATTTAGCTAGTCACTGATGACTAACAACAATACTGTACATAATTTTGACCACTCAGATTATTGTATATTCCAAATTATAATTTTCTTTATTAATGTATAAACTAGAGAATGTGTTGGTTTACAATCTGAATTAAAGCAGTGTTTAAAAGACTTTTTCATACCCCAAATTTAGATATATAATATATATTTTATTATATATCAGGTGCTTTGACAAGCAAGCACTTTTAGTTTTAGAGAGTCAAGATTGAGTCAGGAACCCAAATATTTCTTAAAGTCATATGTGAAAATAAATATAGTAAAAATATAATGTATTTCATATGACTTTCTCTAAAATGACCAAAATTGCTTTGTTGGAACTATAAAGATTAATTTTATAGAATTTAGAGGTAGAGGTACAGCAATAAAGCCATTGAGTTAGGATGGATTATCCTTTTCACGCAAAAATATAGTTTAAACTTTGCCTACAAACACTTTAAGCAGTGTTTTACATGTATTTCTTGAACATTTATAAATGGCATTAGTTATATGGGATATAAAGACGAAAATCAGTTTTATCTTCAGTGAATTTACAGAGTGTAAGGAAGTAATTATAAAAGATAAAATTTGTTGTGTGAAAAGTTTTGAAAAGTGAAAAATGGTGGAACTATAAAATGTAAGAATATTTTTCTCTTTTAATAGTTTGTGGTAACATTATATTTGTGTGTTCATATAGTTATTGTTCCTTATGACACTTACACCATATTGATGTTCTCTATTTCAGTATTTGGTTCTTGTTTCTAGAATATATTTGTATGTGTGTTTTAAGACTTTGAATAAAAAATTTTTTTTCAAGTATGTATACTTTTGAATATCCATAGATCTGTATCTATAAATGCTACAATAATATAACGACATTTTAAGTTTTGTTTCTCATTTTAAATTACAATTTCAAATTTAATTAAAATACAAACTAGTAAATACAGAAAGTTATTTTAATTTAGTGGAATAATGTTGAAGTGAAATAATTTTGTTTTAATTTGGATTATTATTTTTCATTAAAATTTAAAGCAGTCACTTGAGTGCCAGTACTCTTAGTTGTATAAAATTAATTACATGTTTGAAAATGTTGCTTTAAAATAAAAAACATTTTTGTTCCTGGTAGCATTTGTGTAAAATACACTGGGAATGGAATCATTTCTCTAAATTGCATAAGTAGAAATGAAATGGAAGGGCACAAAGCATATTTCAGTTCTTTTTAGGAAAAGAATCTCCAGTGTAGTTAATATATGCAGTAGCTCAAGTACTATCAAATGTAAATGATGAGGTGATATTGATGAAAGAAGGGGATTGAGGTCTCAGGGGGCACCAATGACGGATTGAACAGAAGCGGCCTTGCACTGCACGTAACTCAAGTCTGTCGTCTTCACTGCTCAAAGCCATAATGGGAGGTGGCAGTCTGAAATGAGTTGCCACGGCAAAGAGTATTATTTTTGAAATGCTTTCACACAAATCACTAGGCCCTGCATACAACTTAGTTTCATGCTTTAATGTCATCAGGAGGCACAAATTGGTGTGTCTAATTGTTTGCCACCTGCCAGCAAAATGAGCTGCCAGCCAGCCAGAAGGGTTTGATTGTCTGTCAGCCATTCAATAGATTGAGAGTGACAACATCAAAAATTTAACTTCAAACTCTGAAGCTTTGAGCAGCTTTTCGGAGGCATCATCCCCACAAGTACTTCTGGACCATTGCATTTTTCAATTATATTTCTAGTGCATTGCTGCTACTTGCCTTATTTGTCTTAAGGTGACTATAATTACATTATGAGGTATATAAACGTATTTCTGAAGCACTAAAGTCTGAAATCTAAGTTATGACATGTCTTTTAACATCAGATTGCATACCTTGAAAATATGATCCAAAATGACAGGCATTTGAGTGAAAGTCCAAAATGCTACTAATTTCAATCACAATATTATCACAGGTCTTATTCTACAAATAAAATATTTTTTATTTTTCTCTTTAGTTGAAAAATAAATGCAAACTCAGTGGCTCTATTATTTGTAGTTAAATCGTATTTCCTAATAATATTGTGCAATTCTGATAGAAATCATCTGTGAATTTGCATTTGTTAACCAATTATTTGATTTTTTGAAAATATATTAACAATGCATCCTTTATGCTTACTCTAGATTATATATTTGAAAATAACTTTTAAAAATAACTCAAAATAAATTTGAGTTCTTTTAACTTATGATCTCATAGGTTGTTTCTCCCAGTGTAAGATGGAACATTGATAAATCTCTGTTCTAAATTTTAAAATATTTTCACTAAGGAAACTACATCAGATTTTAGGGATATTTAGGCTAAAGTAAACATTTCTTGTAGAATTAAATTTTTCATCAGACAGTATGGGATATAGCATATAAATGTTTTTTCTACCTATATACAAAATGCTTATTCCTTTTATTTCCTTTAATCATCTATCTGAGATTGATCCTGTCAAGTGTATGTTTCTGAAGTGTAAAAGTGCAAGGGGTCTTGTAGTACTATAGTACAGAGGAAATATAATTAGGGGCAGTTTTCCACATTTCTATTACTGAGACATTATTTGTAATTTTTTAACAGAAAAGCTTAATCTCAGAATTCATGTAAGTTCCTAAGTTCTCCAACAGTACTCTTTTGATGGATTTCCGTATTGATCTGTAGTTCATTAAATATTGTAGCTGAGCTATTAATTTGGTTTATTAATGACTATCACACTTAGTTTTTAAAAACCACCCATTAAGTTTTGTTATACCTTTTAAACTAGAAATTTAACTATGGATCTCCATGCTTTTCAATCTTCTGAGAATTTGGGTGTATATTTATGATTTAGCTCAGTCTTAATTTCCTAGTGTTTCTTGATACCATGCTTTGTTTGAACAAAAGAAAGAAAAAGGTGGTGTTCTTTTCAGTAAATTTTGTTATATTTTTAAAAATTGTAAGTGTGATATTATAGATACTGTGATTGTGTTGCTTCTTTGACTAACAAACATCACTTTCATATAATTTTATATAATTTCATCCTTTCTGATTTTACAGTCCTGCTTATGTTTAAATTACTAAGTTTCACATATTCTGGTAAACTGTTATCCTCAGTTTTTTAATAATCTTTCTTCCAGGTATTTCATCCTCTGGAAAAAATATCTCTGATATAAAATTTATTTTTTAAATAAGACAAAAAAAGCAATTTATATTTCATGCTGATATTATTAAGCCTAATGTGTAAACTTAAAGTATGTTTTTTTACTGTAAACCCATTAGTTTTTTAATATTGGTTTTAGTGATAAGAATAAAAACTCAGTGTAAACAACATGTCAGAGTTGTTAGGATCTTCTTAAACTGCTTTCTTGAAACTTATAATTCAATAAGAACGTTAAACAATATAATGACTTATGAGGACTTCACTTTCTGTTTTATAACTCTATTTTTTGAAAAATGTATTTTGATTGTATTATTTTAAAGGTGACCAAGTAAATGTAAGCCAGATTGGTTACAAATCTGCCAACTTTATAATTCAAATTTTATATTTCTATCCACTGTTATCCTTGTTTTTAAATATGGTGAGAGTGTTTTGAGTGTTTATGTTTATGAATATTTTACACATGGAGTTTATGATTTGGGTAAAACGGTCATATTATGTATATTTTGTCAAAAGACTTTATAGGTATATGCAAAATCTGCCAACTTGAGTATTTATTTCCCAGTATTCCCTGATTAATGATTATAGTCCAATTACCTTTTAAAGAACTATTTAGACCCCCAAAGGTACATTAATATTTGCCAAATAAATTTTAGTAGGGAATACATGCTAATTTTTCTTGGAGGGGAGTGGTACTGGGGATTGAACCCAGAGGCCTTTTCACTGATGAAGTAGGGTTCATGAGTTTAAAAATATTTTAAAAAACAAAAAGAGAGAAAAAGAGAGGAAGAAGTAGAAGGAAGAGGAGGAAGAAATGAAAGGAGGAGATGAAAATTCCATGCTGTGTTTATCTGCCATACGTAGCAGGAATAGAATTTATAGTAAACCTCAGTTTTTTCTTTGTTTTATTCTTCTTACAGGAGTGTTGTGGTGCCTGTAAAAAAGCCACCTCCAGGTAGTTTAGCTGTAACCACTGTGGGAGCCGCCACTGCAGGAAGTGGGCTGCCAACAGGCAGTACCTCTAATATATTTGCTGCCACTGGAGCTACACCAAAAAGTATGATTAATACAACAGGTATTATCCTTATATATTTTTGTGATACCTCATCTTTTTCTTTCTGTTTTCTATATCTTCAGTTTTTCTTATTTGATCTTAAAAATTAGAATAAAACATCCTAATCATTAAAGATTATCTCAGTCTCAAGAAAGTAATACTTAATGTTACAACATTTCAGAAGTAGTCTGTAGTTCTAGAATACAGTTTTTAATCATCATTTTAGGGGACAGTATTGGTTTTTGTTTTGAGTTTTCTCAAAACATGTTCTTTATTTTAGAAGTGAAATCAAATTACTAAATGATATTTGGGGAGCAAAAGATAGTTTTAATATTGAAGTTTGATATGTAATAATAAATTGTATCAAGAATATCAAGGTATGCTATAAATGTTAGTGACAGAACATGGATTTGGTGAGATTTACTAATTGAATTCCAATATATGTTCTTTGCTAAATCCCCTAATGGAAGGCAGAACTTCCCTAAGAACCTTTATGATATGCAAGAGCCTCAACTTGATTAAAAGTGCATGTGAATAAGAATCATTGTTTGACATTCAGTTAATTTATATATTTAGATTACAATTGTATGCAATTCATTTTCCAACAATTTCCTAATGATTCTAGAGACCAAAAATTCCAAATCATTATAAATTATAAAAGCCTGCCTAAAATATCTTTTTAAAAAAATTTTCCAGAAATGTTCCTGTTGATTATTAGCTAAATAAATCCTTATCCAAATCTTTGTGATTCCATTTTAGGTATTATACAACGCAAGATGATCCCTGACTTTTCTTCCCTGACTATAGTAGTCTTCTCTTCTCCAAACTGTATACCCTTGAACTTTTCCATTTATTACCATTACATAGATTCTTCCCATTTTTATTAATTTCGTAGCTCTTCTATGTGCCTCTGTATCTATCTTATCATACCACCTGAGTCTGACATATCATGAACAACATATTTATGGGGTTGTAGTAAGTAGAATATACTCTGCTAAACATATATATATATATATATATATATATATATATATATTTATATGTATATGTATTTAAGCAAATAAACAATTATGGCATTGAGTGAAAGAGTATAACATCTTTGGCTTATCTACATTAAAAATAAATAAATATATTTGATTTGACTGATGATGTTGAAGTCTTTCCAGGATTGCAAGTGTATTCTTTATATTCATTTGGTTTTCTAGAAATAGGACTCAAACGTTTTCTTTTTCTTTTTCGGTACTGGGGATCGAACTCGGGTCTTTGCCGCTTGCACAGCAGGTGGTGAAACCACTGAGCTAAATCCCCGGCCCCACAAACATTTTCTTATATCAAAATATATACCCCCAAAATGTTAAGGTTTCTGAAATATGCCATTGTAGTGGAAAAAACTTATATTTAATGTTATATATTGAATAAAGTCCTTATTTTTAAGACTTCATTAAATGAAAAATTATGTCACATCTTACATGAGACAGTTGTTTTCTAATGTATGAATTAATAGTAGATACAGAAAAATTGTGGCTCGTAGTTTAATGTTAGTATAGGATATATAATATTACAATGAAAAATAAAAGTGAGCAATAAACTTCCTCCTTAGAAATAAGATTCTAGATATATAAATTGCAGACCAGCATCTGAAATTGGCATATTGTCCAGTTTAGGTATTGACACATAGAAGCTCTATAAATATTATAGTGGAAGTCCCAAAGCTACTAAGTTTTATGGGAATTAATATGAGATAATGATAATATTTAGGAACGCCAGATGTCCCTCAACTCCACAGCTATTTAACATGGCATATTATAGAAAAAATGGATTCTAAAATGGCATCTTCATATCATTGAGAACTCATTATTCTAAAATCAGGTACAGTTTTGCTCCTGAGAGCTCTTCTTAAGCAATCATTTTATCAAACTGAGCATTTGGTACTGCAGAGCCACAAAATTATGCTCAGACAATTCATTGTAAATTGTATCTTAGATAATGAAAATTAAAAATATTGCAATTTAGAAATACAAACATGTTAATTTTTTCACATTTAAATTTGCATTGTTTTATCAGCCTCATTTCATTTCAAATTTTTTCATTTGTTGATGTCTTTTATTTATTCCCCATTTGTAACTATAGTTTTGTTAGATTAACATAAGTAAATCAACTGGATTTTAGTACAGTAGTTGTCATTTCAAATTTGTAAAGAGTTTGTTATTATACTAATAGCCAAATAATTTTTAATTGTCAAATAGTTTTTCAATTCAGATGAGTAATTCCTTGAAAATCAAATAGTAATGATGTACTTTAACTTACTTAATTAAATAAATTTACATTTAAGACTAAAATTTATTATTTGGAAACAGGTGCCGTGGATTCAGGGTCCTCCTCCTCTTCCTCCTCTTCTAGTTTTGTAAATGGTGCTACCAGCAAAAACCTTCCAGCTGTACAAACGGTTGCTCCAATGCCAGAAGACTCAGCTGAAAACATGAGGTATGCAGACCTATATTTTACTTTCTTCTTTTTCTTTAAACACAGCAAAATAGTAAGTAATACATCAATATAGCTGGAGTACATAAGAATGTAGATTCATTATGTATTTTCATTGTATTTCATAATTAGGCCATTTTGATATTTTGACTAGTTGTTTAAATCAGTGTTTCTGTATTTTAGAGAATAAAATGAGAGATCTTGAGTGATTTTAAAACATTGGTTGCTGGATTTATAATCAACTATCATATAATGCATGTCACTATATCCACTAAAGTTAAAACAGATGGTACAGATGGTAACATAAAATTAAACATCTTTGTTAGTGAGTGATAAGTTTAATGGTATAAACTTTCAAAATAAATCTGTGAAACTGTGTATAATATATATCATTGAAATAAACAAATATTATCTTATTTATTGTGATAAAAGCATTCCTAGAATGATCTGATCTTCATTTATGAAATTAAATTGTACACACATATATTTATACATCTGTATGTACTCACAATTTTGTTAGAAATATAAAATTTTAAAAATTCAACGAAAGCCATGTGTGTTGGTACATTCTTGTAATCTCATCTATTTGGGAAGCTGATGCAGGAGGATTGAGTCAAGGCCTGCTAAGGCAATTTAGTAAGATGCCATCTCAAAACCAAAATTGAAAAACAAACCAAAAAAAACCCAAACAAACAAAAACTTCAAGAGAAAACATACTCAACATACTCACATTGTCAATCAAATTAAGAAATAACCTTTTAGAAGAATTCTGTCTAGAAGCTTCCACATTGGGATTCTTTCCCAGTTATTGTTCTTGCTACTCTTCAGATTTCTTGCCTTGATATTTAATCCTAGAATAGATTTGTCTTTTGAAAACTTTATATAAATTTAAGTACAGTTTAAGTATTCCATTGTCTATTGCTTTTCTTCAACATTATGTTCATTAGACATACCCATATTCCATATAACAATAGTTAATTTATACTTATTCTATTTCTGTTCCTATGTGTATCTGTATTATTATTTTTAATTCATTAACTGATGCTAGACATTTATAATTTTTTTAATGTTTTAACTAATACACATAATATTGCTATATAGATAAAAATGCAGTTGCAGTTATGGGTGCACTATTTTGTGGGTGCACACTGTATTTATTCAGTAAACAACTTAGAGTTAAGTTGCAGATTCACAGTGTTTGTGTATATTTAGTTTTAGAAGATAGCAGTAAATAATTTTTCAAAGCACTTACACAAGTTTACTAACTCAGCAGCAGAATATGAGAATTCCAGTTGCTTCACATCTTTGTTAGGACTTACTGTCACTTTCATTTTAGCCATTTTTGTGTAAACATAGTGACATTCCATTGTATTTTTAGTTTGTATTTTTCTGATGAATAATGAGGTTAAATAATTGTGGAATACATTTATTGGTCTTTTGTTTTTCTTCATTTGTAATTGAATATTGAATTATCTCATCCCTTTTTAAGAATTCAGTTGTCTTTTTATTAGAAAAAGGGTTTTATACAATTTGAACATGAAGTCTTTAATGATTTATATATCTTCACTCATTCTGTGGCTTTTATCACTGTCAGTATGGTTTGTTTTTATCAACAGAAGTTGTAAATTTTAATGAAATCCAAGTTATCAGTTTTTTGTTTTTGAGGGTTTTTTGTTTTATAAAAGTGTTCACCTTCATTTCCTGTATGTTATTGTCTGGATGTTTTATTCTTTACTTTTTATATTTAGGTGTGTAATGCATCTGGAATTGACTATATGAGTATAATGAGGTAGGAGCAATATAGATGTGAAAATGATAAGCAGCCTTTATTTGAAAGGTTCTTCTTTGCCCTACACTCCACCACTTTTATTGCAAATCAAGAGTCCCTGTGTGCCTCATTGTGGCTTTGCACTCAATTCTGTCCTGTTCATTTGTCCACCCTTCTGCCATCACTGTCATAATTAGCCTTAGAAATAATAACGATATGAGACTGAGTGAGGTCTTCCCAACTTACTTTTTAAGAAAGTCTGAACTATGCTTTTTTTTAAGCTATCATTTAGATTTAGATTTGCAGTATTTTTAAATTGATATATATTTACAATTCATAATAATTATTTTCATCCATCTTCATACATATCACCTCTTAATCATCTTTACCTCTCGGACTTTCTTGGCCTGCTCCTATAACTCCGTCCCTAGAGGTAGACTTTGTGGTGATGGGAAGGGGATCTGAGCTATTCTTGATGTTTCATATTTCCCTTTAAATATTAGAATCATTTTGTCTATATCATTTTAAATACAATTCTCTGGAGTTTTTGTAATAGGTGGAGTCTTTAGGATTTTTGCAACTGGGATAATATTGCATCTATAGCTCTCTTTCAGTAGTTTGTTGGAAACTACAACCATCACGTATTCCTTTCATATGTAGTTTTTCTTATTGCAGTAATGAATTTTTTAGTTTGCTATATAGAAGTCCTATGTTTTTCATTTGATTTGTTCTTGAAATTTAATATTATTTTGTATTTTTATTTTTTCTTGTTTTCAGATCATAATTGATACTATTTATGTTACTGAAACTTAATATAAAACATTCAGTATACATTTAAATCAGTTTTGATTAGTTAATATATCCATAAAACTACACCACAATCAAAATGTAGAATACATCCATCACCCCAGAAAGTTTCATCATATATCATTTATAATTTATCCTATTCCCTGCCCCCAACAAGCATTCAAAGTGCTTCTTAACATTGTAACTTGGTTTTGATTTTCAGGGCTTTCTCCTGGATGGAATCTTAGAGTGTGTATTTTTTGTGTCTCTCTTTCTTCCCTCAGCCTAATTAATATGTGATTCATCCAATTCTTTTTAATGCTATTATCCCATTCCTCTTAATGCTGTTATTCCATTTTATGGCTCACAGTTTGCTTATCTACTCACCTATTGATAGACACTGGAGTTTATCCAGTTTGGGGCAGTTATAAATAATAATTTTGTGGACACTTGAATAAATGAATTTTGGCATGGACATACTGTTTTTATTATTGTTTGGTAAACAATAATAAAACTTCTTGTTGAAAAGTAAGTATATGCTTAAGTTTATAAGAAATTTCTGAGTTGTTTTGCTAAGTAATTAGTAAAACATTTTGTATTCCTGTTAGCAATGTGTAGAAATTCTGTCTTGCACATTCTTATCAGTAGTTGAGATTGTCAGTCTTTTTTATGTAAAATTTTGTGATCGCTAGATAGTCATGTCTCATTGGATTCACTTTTGAATTTTCTAATGACTAGTGATTGATTATTCTCATGTATTTATAGATCATTAAAATCTTTTGCTATTTTAAAAATGAATTATTGAGATATGAGTTATATATATATTCTGCATTGATGTTTTTGTGAGATGAATACATTCTAAAATCTTGTTTTATTCTATTTTACATTTTCATTTTTTAAAAAGTATTAAAAACAGAAAGTTTCTAATTTTGATAAAATTCATTGTTTCAACTAGTTTTTTCTTTTATAGTTTATGCCTTTTGTACATTCATAGATTATCTACTCAAGTCATGTATATCTTCTATATTTTCTTTACAAGTTGTATATTTTTTGGTTTTATGATTATGTCTTCCATCTATTTTGATTTAGTTTTTAGTATATGGTGAAGTACTTTGGTTTTCTTTATGTCCATATGTATTTATGTCAGTGTTTTAGGACCATTGAATTACCGTGGCACACTGATTTAAAATATATTGACTGTATGTGTGGGTCTATATCTAGACTCCATTCTGTTTCATATCCTGCAAGGCTGTCCTTCTGACAATGCACTGTCTTCCTTACTGTACCTTTAGAGTGAATTTTGTAATCTCTTCTGTTAGTTTTAAAAATTGCTTTGACTTTTCTATGCTATGTGTATTTGCATATAATGTTTAGAATTAGTTTATCAATTTTTGAAATTGCTGAGATTTTAATTATGATTACATTCAGCCAAAATTTGGGGAATTTTTATCTATGAGTTTTCCGTTTTATGTAAATTTGTGTCATTCATTGAGATCTTTACTTTTTCTTAGCAACTAATGGTAATTTTAATTGTAAAGGTCTTGTACCAATTATTGTCTTTTTATTACTTTTCATATTTTGATCGTTTTCTGAATTAAGTTTTTTCCTTTAAATATCCAGTTGTGTTAAAGGCCAGAACAAAATATCTTACTTTGATTCTATTTATATAAAATGATAGAATATAAAAACTAAGGCATCCTAATAGAGAGCAAGTAAGTGGTTGCCTATGCCATTTATACCTTACTAAAGGTGAAAAAGGGGGAGATTTTAATTGTGTGTTGGATGTTATATAGAAAGAAAATTGATATTTATATTGATTCTATATCTTGAAACCTTGCTTAATCTACTTAATTTTAGTAGCTTTTGGTAGATTGTTTAGAATTGTTTAAAGTCACCTTATTTTAATACTTTCTGTACCAGACTTTCATTTTAATTTTTAATGTGTAAGATAATGCCACTTTTAACTTTAATGTTACTTACCCTGAAGTATTTGAGCATTTACCAGTAGAGGTATCTCTGCCTGGTATTTTTTTCTGAGAAAGTTTTTAGTTACAGATACGGTTTCTTTAATGAATATGTGACTATTAACATTTTCTATTTCCATGTCCATCAATGTGGTCATTTTTGTCTCTAAGGAATTTAACGATTTTATCAAAGTTGTTTGGTTTATTGGCATACTTTTAAAATAATTTTTATCATTATATCTTAAAACGTGTAGGATCTCTAATAATCTTTCCTCTTTTATTCCAGATTTTGTTTTTTGTCTTAATTTGTCAGTTATTTTATTAAATATTATGATTCTCCATACCCCCACAAAGTTATTAGATTCATTAACTTTAAAAGGATCTTTTTTACTTTTTTTTTCTTTCTTTTATGACTTATATTACATGAATTCCTTCTAGGTACTTCAGGTTATCTTGTTTTTCTCTTTTCTTATCTTTATGGTGGAAATTTAGGTAGAGAATGTACAAACTATGGCCCAAAGACAAAATCATCCTGCCACTAGTTTTTGTCAGTGAAGCCATTGGAATATAGCCACATCCATTTGCTTATGTATTATTGCCTGTGACTACTCTAACATTACAGTGGCAGTTAAGTAGCAGCCGCAGAGACAGTATGGTGTAAAAATTTGTTTATTATTTATCCTTCCCAGAAGTCATTTACCAACTCCTCTTTCTCTTAGAACTTTGATTTTTAAAGACGTTTCTTCTTTTGACCATTTAAAGCCCTAACTTTTCCTCTAACCACTGTTTTATCTGTATTCCAATGATTTAGTATGCTATTTAATTTTCATTCAATTACATCTATTTCTAGTATTCCCTGTTTCTTCTTTGGTGCATATATGTGTCAGTGGTACACTTTGGGTGACTTTCCTCACCCAACATATGCCCTGAGATTCATCCAAATTGATGCACATATTAATAGTTTGTCTCTTTATTTTTGAGTCATATGCAATGTTATGATCAATTTAAACATTTCCCTACTAAAAGACATTTAGGGTTTTCTTTAATTTGGGGCTACTATGAAAGAAAGGTGCTCTGTATGCTTGTTTTTATATGAACAAAGTGTTTATTTCTCTAGGATAAGTGCACAAAATTTTAAGTTAATTTTGTATAAATTGTGAGGTTTAGGTTGAAGTTCAGATTTTTGCCTCTGAACGTGTACTTGTCCCCCACTATTTGTTCTACAATTCTAATTTTGGCACTTCTAGAAATCACAGACTTGCTAGAGTTTCTCTTAAATGCTCAAAGTATTTAATGGAGTCTTTCCTTTTTAGAGGGAACCCTGACCATTCCTAGTGCTATGTTTGATCTAAATGATATATGTGACATAGCTTCTGCATAATTGTTCTTTCCATAGAAATGTTTTTTCTCTAGCCCTCTGTGCTTTCAAGTTTCACATATATGCACTGCTATTTAGCCTTTACCTAAGTTTTTGGTATTGTTTCACTTAATTGTTTTTCAATGCCTCTATCTTGCTAAATTTTATCCATCTTCTGGTCATGAGTGTGAGCCTTAGTCTTGTCAACTCAGAATATTGCTGGACTCTGTATTTACCCCAACCTGGCAAATACCTCTACAAAGGAAATGTGGGTGATAGCGGAATATGTCTGGTTTCCCTTATGTCTAAAAACAGAGTTTGGGGTTGGGGATTTAGCTCAGTGTTCCCGGCACCTGCCTCTCAAGCGCAAGGACCCGAGTTCAATCCCCGGTACCAAAAAAAATAAAATAAAATAAATAAATCAATAAAAACAGAGTTGTTTTTTTTTTAGCTGTTAG
>NW_004624776.1:2153144-2209049 GCF_000247695.1 Heterocephalus glaber | reverse complement strand
TATATATATATATATATATATACACACACACACACACACACACACACACACAAACCAACTACTGTACTAAAAAACACTCATTAATTGCTGCCTCTGGAACAAAGTTCTTCAATAGAACTTGTTATATGGGTGATTTACTGAGACATATTTTTGACTGGTCTGAAGGAAAAGCTAATGGCCTGAAGAGAAGTGTGGTCTTCAGTTGAATCAAGGGAGCTGGGTGTTTTTATCCCCTGATTGACCAAGGTGCGAGTACAGACTGCTCTTTATTAAGGGCTGAATTTTGGGTAAAGTAGCTTTCTTCTGAAGATGGTTGTGAGTCATCACACTGTAGTCCTTCTCAGAACTTCTAAGGAATGAAATTCTCTATTCTAAAGGGTAATCTCAGGAAGACACCACAGCTCCTATTATGTTAATGTTTTTGCAATATATTAAACTTTATATGTAGTAAAATTTTTATTTTAATTTCAGTTATTTAACAAGCAGTTAGCCTTACCCTTTATATCACTAGATGTGTTGGTTAGTCTTAATGACTTATATTCTATATTTTGTGTTTTTATTTCACAGTGTTTTGATTTTGTTTTATTTTATTTGACTAGATGACTAAAAAGGAGAATTCTTGCTTTTCCAAGTTCTTTTCAATCTTTGTGCAAAAGATGCAATTAAAGGTTTCCAAAAATGTACTCCAAAAAGCTTTTATAATTGAAGACATTGCCAAAAAGAATCATATTACTTAAAACTTGAAAAATGTTTACTTGGAAGTTTGTTTACCATATAAAGGAAGATTTGCTTTAGCTTTAATTTCTTAATCTTCTGTAGTTTAATCTACTGTCTTAATATGTACATTGTACAGTTGAAAATTTAATTTTTTGTAAAAGGAATGAGAAGAAAATGTCATTTTCAAATGTATATGATAGTGAGAAAATAATGTAAGCAAGTATTTTTTTTTCCCAGCACCTTGTTTTGCTTAGTGGCTCCAGCCCTAGAAACTTAGAGTTTAAAAAACTATCAGTGGGTTACTGTGTCACAAATTCCAAATTTTAGGATACATTTGCTTTTCATCTATCTAGTATATTGAACTATATATTATATTAGAAATTTAATGAAAACCTAATGTAGTGAAAACCAAATTAAGATCAATTATTGTTAGTTACTGGTCATGATATGTGGCTGATTAAGAATTTAACTTTGTATGCTTTCTCTATCATTACTGCTCTCTAAATGTTGCCTTTTCTTCTATATTTACCTTAGCAAATCATTTCATTTACCTATGTCTGCATTTTAATTTACACAGGAACATTTCATTGGTAAAAAAACTTTGTCATGGAGTTCAGTAATGTAGTCATTCCTTTATATCTGAGCTATATCACTTAGGGATATCACTTCACATTCTTTATTTATTTTTATTTCACATTTTAAAACTTTACCAAATCAAATTATTATTTATTTAAAAGGTTGTGCTAAGAACCTAGGAAAATACAAAAATAAAATCAGAAGTAATAATTGCAATTTCATGAAGTAGCACAAACATAAAGGAGTTTATTAAAATAGAACTTGCAATGTATAGTATCCTAAATACTGGACTATTTTTCTAGACTTCTAAAATACATAACAAAAAAAATCAAAACTTTGTTATGAACTGTGTTTATAAATAGATTTATTAAACAATAGAATAAGAAAATCCTTTTACTTCCAAACTTATTCATATGTTTATAATCAAGTTCTTGGATGTATCTTGAGGCCAAGAGAAACCTAGCAGTATTATTTGATAGTGGTTTTCTGTATTTAAAATCTTTGATGTCTTGCTGAGTAACATATTAAATTGTTTCTCCTCAGAAGATTAAAATCATCGCATTATCTTATATAATATCAACGTAATATTTGATTAAATTTTATAAGAAAAATAGGCAAAAAAAAATCCTTTGTAGGAATTGAATCACTAAGAAATGTTTTTATCCACTACCCTGAAGTTAAAGCAATTTATAATTAGTGTATATTTACACAACCAACCATACAGAAATAATCTGTTTAGATTAATTGAAATATCTGAGATTTAACTTAATCACTAAAAACAGCATTTTTCCAGTTCTCAAACTTCTAAATTATTCACAGGATAGGGACCTCAAACTAGGGAAAAAAGTAATCCCTGGCTTTAATTAGAATATAGTACAGATAAGCGTACTACTATAACTTTGATGTGGAACTCTAAGCATCCAGAATTTTTGAAGTATTTTACTCCCATTTATTAGGCTTAAATAAAGATAAATGTCCATGCTTCAGTACAATTTGGCTTTAAAAACTATTAATAATAGCTGGATTTTTCTTTTATTCACCCTTATAATTCCTACTATTCCTTTATAGACATGCTTAGTTTAGCTGGAAATTCAAAGGACATAATCTGATCCATGAAATTAGAAAGAATTAATGAAATAGTACATACAAAAAAGAAGCTCCGTTGTTGCTCACGAAAAGTTTGAAAATTTACTTATGATTATTCTGACTTAAGATAGCCTGTTTTTGCTAGCTTTGAAATTAACACTGAGTGATAACAAATACTACTCTCACTAGAACATTCTCAAAGTGTCTTGGATCACCACATCAGCACCACCCCTGAGGTTTTGCTGGAAGGGTGTGTTTTCAGAGAATCAAAAACTGGAATGGGGCCTAGAAGCATGTTCAATAGGCCTCCAGGTGATTCTGATCCACAAATAGTTTGAGAACTATTGTCTTGAGCAGTTGCTAGCTTCAAAAATAAGAATAGGCAGACTCTTGAAATCTCATGCCCTCATCAGCTCTGCCAAACCCCATTCAAATCACTTTTGCTTGCCTAAAATTGTTCCTGCTGAACAATTAAATATATATAAAAGTGACTAAACCCCACTTACTAAAAAGGTTTTGTTCTTTTTCTAAAGCTATTTACCCAGACAGAAAACAAAGTTAAATAGAAGGGCTAATAATCAGGTTTTGACTGTCCTGAGATTCAAAACATGCTGTTTTTAAGTGAAGAAAGCTACCATTCTGCATTATTCTTTAATTTCTGTATCTATTGTCTTTAAAAAATACAAAAGATGCTAGAGTTGAGTTTAAATAGTGATACTCCATTACAAATTATTCTACAAATATCTTTGTTTTTCTAAGCTTATAACAGACCCAAGATTCCAGTATAATCTGTCTTATTCTAAAATACTCACTCCTAAAAGAAGTAGACCTGTTATCAAATTATTCACTTACATAACTAGAAATATTTTCTTCACCTACTTTTCTTTTTATGTAACATTCAAAGTATTTCAACAATTCCAAACAATACTTATGTAAGGCCATCAACTTAAAATTCAGTAGTGAACAATACAAATAATAATGTAGGAATTGATGAAAGTGGGCTTATTGAAATGGTAAATACCTACTTTGGCAAAGCTGTTCAACTGCATTTCAGTTATTATGTGTCCAACTTCTCAGGAAATACCGTCCTGAAAGCAAGGGTTAAATTCTTTGTAACTGGCAAAGTGACAGCATGGTAGGTGTTCAAAACCATTTTTTAATGGATAGATACATGAAACACACAAGAACTCATTTTCGAGGGAATCCTAGAACTATGGGTAGTCTTTGGCCTTTTCAAATGGCAGAACTCTGATTCCTTTTGCTTTTTTGTTTGTTTGTTTGTTTTTGTTTTGGGGTACTGGGGATCGAACTCCGGGACCTTGTGCTTGCAAGGCAGGTGGCAGAACCACTGAGCTAAATCCCCAGCCCTCTGATTCCTTTTTATAGCATAGTCATTCTAACTTAGCTACATCTTTTGACTGGCATTATAACAAACAGTGTGTGAAACTGCACAGTATCCCTTCTGCATGAAGGGATATTGTTATTATTCCCATGGGCTAGAATTGGACTTTTATGACTTTTAAAAATTTTAAGTTAGAGGTAAAGTTTATTTGATTTTTTATATTGAATTATATTTATTAGTCTTTATGTCTTAATTTCAACAGCATCACTGCAAAACTTGAAAGAGCTTTAGAAAAAGTTGCTCCTCTTCTTCGTGAAATTTTTGTAGACTTTGCCCCATTCCTATCTCGTACACTTCTTGGCAGTCATGGACAAGAGCTATTGATAGAAGGTATGATTTCTTTATTCTAATTACTTTAGTTTCCTATAATCTATCTATTAATCGTGGTATAGTTTGTGCTTCTAGAAGAATATATATTACCAAAATAATGTAAACATACTGCATTCACAATTTTTAATAAAAGATTTTGGAATGTATGCTTTCTCCACGCATTTTTAAAATGACGTTTTGCACAGCCAATGCCAGTGACTGACAGAATTTTGAAAATGAAGAACTTGAAAAAGGTATTGGGATGAGGAACTCTGGCTTTTCTTCTCAGGGCTGCTGTATAGTTTCTCATTAGGATAGTTTGTTTATTAAGCAGTGATTTCTAAAATTTCCTTTGAACGCAGAACCATACTTCTTTTAGGTAAATTTTCTTAGCACTAATATAGCATTTGTAATAATGAGAATCCTTAACTGAGAAGACATTAAAAATGTGGGGAAATACTGAATTAGAAGTTGATGACAATGTTGTCTTTTGCCCATAGCAACTTTAATAGTGTGAGGAAGCAAAGATTAATTCACTATGATGAGGATTTAACACTCACATTCCAAAGTGGCTTTGAAAAACGTGGCTAAATGATATTTTATTTCTTTAAAAAAGTTTCTGTTTATGAGCTTCAGAAAAGGGTAATTAATATCAAGATGATCCTGTAGATGAACAGCTGCTTTGGGTGCCATTTTAGGTAGTCCATGGATTTAGCAGACTTATACTGTTTTAGCTTTGCACTTTCTATTTTAGAAAGAAAGAAGGTACCTCTTCTCTCATTGTTTCTTTTGGTTCTACATAATATTTCTTTGAGAGAAGACAATTACAGTGAGTAGTTTAACCTATGGGAACGCACAGAGTTTGAATCCCAGTTCCTCAGTATACTCTGTGGCTTTTGTGAATTACTGTGTCACTCTGAACCTTAGTTTCCATTTAATAAAATGGGAGTCAATGATAGCACTCAAATGTTATTGCAAGAATTAAATTACATAATGCTTATAAAACCTTTTAAATAATGCCATATATTGGCAGGATGCACAAACAGGAAACTGCTAGCACTTTGTGGCATTTCGAGCAGAGTGAACCAGAAGGATCATGATAGATAGATAGATAGGTTGTGTGATAGATATTGGGGCTAAAGTTAAAGGGATCTTTGGCTTTGCCTTAATTGATATGGAGAAGTTGCTGTAGAGAAAAGTGGGAATGTCATTCTGGGTACTACTTTTGTCACTGGTTTCATTCGTTGCATCTGGAAAGTGAAGTAGAAAATATTCTGAAGTATGATATTTGAGAAGAATCACACTCATTTAAAGCTACCCAAAGACAAACTTTTTAAAAAGTTGTTCAAAACTTAAAAATTATTCCTTGACCACAAATTGTACCTATAATTTAAATGGCTTTGTTTAGATGTATATAATTGTTGAACAAAATTGTGTATTCCCTGATATACTCAGATAAGAAATATTTGCATACTTAGTGTCATGATTCAAAAGATATAATCATTGCTTACCTTTAAGGAGCTTATAGTATAGTGAGAAAACAACATAAAAGCCTGTAATTAAAATTCAGTGTTTTACATGCTATATTAAAAGTATGTACAAGGTACACTGGGAAATGAGGCTAGATGGCTTGCTGGTCACTTTTGAGGGGACGTACCCTGCTAACTAGTTCAAAAGAAGTTACATATACCTTCTATTTCTCCTGCTCCTAAAGCCTCCCCTCATCTTTACATATTTTGAAAGGTTAATTTGTGTTTTCTGCTTCTACTTTATTAACAGCTCAACCCATTTTTTGAATTCCAGACAGATTTTGAGCTCCCTAAAGTGAGCATCTCAAACCAGATACTCCACTGAGATCTGAAATTTACCTAATGCAAAATTTACCTGTCCTTTTCTCTCAAATACTTTTTTCTCCAAATGAACCTATTTATTTTGTTATTAACATCAATAATAATGCAAAAATTTGAGGTTAAAATGTGAGTTTTCTTTAACTACTTCTCCTTCAACTTAGTTACTTGGTGAGGATAATTATAATTACTTGGTGAAGATTAATAATCTTTGAAAATGATATGATTTTAGAACTCAGCTCTTCGAATATTATTAATCTTACAAATATTGCATCAAGCTGTGTTTAAAAGCCTTCCAAGATAGCATAAATATATTAGCTAAAAGTGGAAGCCTCATAATTATGGATTTCAAAGAGTACTAGGTTATTGGGGGGGTTCTTTTAGAGTTTCTTTTGCTTTTAAAAAATCATTGAAATAAATTTTAAATAATTAAAAATTATTTAATGTTTTTATAAAATTACTTCGATTTCATTGCCAGTAAGAATACTGGCTATTTGTATTTTCATGCTATTCTATAACATGTTACTTTTATAATTTAAAAAACTCATTAAACTTTAACTGAAAAATAATCTTAGATGTTTTCTCATTCTGTTAGATAAAAGCCTTTTTCTGTATTTATGTATATCTTTTCCTGAAATTTACAAAAATTTATAAATGCTGTGTACTGAAAGAATAAAATACGGAATAAAGTTAATGTTAGTAATAGATCCTATAAGCTAAGTTATAAATCCTGTGATAAGTTTTCTAATGTAACAAAGGAGAAGTAAAATTAGATTGTTACAAAGACTTATATCACTTTTTCCTATGTAACTGTCCATGACAATTTTAGGTTCTAAGGAATTACGTAGATACCATCCAGCTGACTTATGTTGGATAGTCAGGTTGCTCATCTATCTATAGCCTGCTTTCCAGAATTTTCCATGGCCACATATCTAAACCTGTTTTTCAGTATTTCTTCTCACCAATAGGAAGTAGGAGAAATGGCTGAGAGCAATTTTTCTTAGACTTCTCTGAGTTTACCTCAGATATTCTAGATTGAGTTGAAAATGAACAATATGGCTCTACTGATATCAGTGCATAAAGGACAACTTGGATTTTTAAAAAGGTTACTATGCTGGAACTGAAATATTAGAACATGGTAGATACTATATGTTTATTTTGTGTTCCTCTGGCTGAATACATTTTTAACATGCAACTTTTCTACACTTAGAAAGTATTTTATGTAATTTTTAAACTAGTTAGATGGAATATTTATGTCTTTCCTTGCTGATAGTTAAATGACATTTCTTCATAAAAGGATGATAGCAAATGGTAGATTTTGGGTTGTGAGTTTTGAAAATGTTAAGATATGGTCCTCCAATTTTTTGTTAATCTATATAATCCTAAAGTCTGGAAACTATTGGTGTATAACAGACCAACATTCAGGAGCTCTCCGAATTTAATTATAACCTTCCTTTACATGCCCAACTAGTCTCTGTTCTCTTGCCATAGAAGACATTTGTGAACATAGAAACAATGCACAGTCACATTTCCTTGCTTTTGTACAACTCTTCCTTTTGCATAAAATCCATTTCCCTTTTTTCTCCCCAAAATTATACTCATTGTTTCAGTCCTGTTTTAGGGTCATAAGCCAAATTAATACCTTTTTGTCTGTGGCATTTTACTAGTACATTATTAATAAATTATCTTTTACTGGTAACAAGGAAGTACCTTAAAATTTTTGTGCTATTGACTAGCTTAGACTCTACGAAATAATAAATGTTACACGTTTTTCCCATGCACTTGAATAGAACATTGCTTTTTTACTGGTAATTTTTGGTAAAATTTCAAAATAAGAGGGAGTAGATAAAATTTCAAGTTCTGTGTAGGAAAACTCCCCATACTGTTCAGTTTTCTATACCCATGAGTTTGTATTACAGTCATCCAAGTTTTGTTCTGTGTTGTTCTCTACACTAGCCAATAGAAATCTCTCTCTCTCTCTCTCTCTCTCTCTGTCTTTCCCTCTCCCCCTCCCTCCCTCCCTCTCTCCTCCCTCCCCCCTCTCTGACTTCTTTCCTCTTGCCCCCATCTCCCCTTTCCCCTCTTTCTGTTTACTGTGTTAGTACTGCGCTTGGAACCCAGAACTTTCAGCCTGCTAGGCAAGTTCTCTGGTACTGGGCTACATCTCCAGCCACCACATTATCATACTTGAACATGTATTTTTGCTCATACTTTCTCTTTGTCTCTCTCTCCATTTCCTTTCTTTCACTGTGTTATGTTATTCTCTGTCCTCAGAAGAAAAACTGTCAAACTGTTGTGAAGAATGGCAGATATTTACATAATAAATATAGCCTCACTGTGGCTGCTGAATAGGGTGCTTCTGTTGAAGAAATGGTTCTTGAAATGACTCTCCCAGCTTTTGATTGCATCTTACATGTATGTATGGTAGGGATGAAATGATGAGTTTAGGTAGGTAAAGATACTTTATATGGCCTAGCAAAGGAGACAGTTTGAAATTGTCACATAATATAGTATTGTAATTACATCTTTATTTGATGCTTTATATTCCATTTTTCTTAATGTACATGTGCAATTGATTAAGTTTTTCTCATAGAATAATTAATCATTGGTAGTTGTTATTGTCTATTTCCTTTAAAATATAGGCTTAAAAAACATCCTTTTATTTTAAAAAAATTATCATTTCATTAGTCATTTAATATTATATGATCCTGAAGCAATATAGTTCAATTTTTTAAGATCACTCATTAACATTTGTTCTTTTGGGGTAGCTTTTGGTGTGTGTTTATCTTAGTAATAATTCAGAATTTTTTAAGACAGTAATTATTTGGAGTTTACTGAACTTCTCTAAAAAATTCACATTCTTTAAATTTCTACTTAATATATAAAAATTATTTATAGTAGCTATATATATAGGTATCAAAACCTGCAGCCAAAAATGCCAAAACTACTCGTGGTTCAGAATTTTTAGATTTACATGACTTGCTGCAGGATTGAAGAATCCACTTCAAAAAAACAGTGGAATTTCTATGAAAAACAGCTAAGCAGAACTTAATGTAAAATGTGGGTTTAAAGAAGTAAAGCCAGTTGTAGATTGGGTGCTGAATATTAGGAAGTAGAATACATCTTGAACATTTCTATTCTGGAGGGCTGAAGTAGTCACCCAAGGTCGAGAGATGGAGTTATATTTAGGTTTGTACATGATTGTATGTGTGTGTTTGTATTCAGAGCATCTTTTTTCAATGTCTTGTTCCACCATGGCACAGAGTAGTATTGAAAAACCACTATTTATAGTCTTTTAGTGTTATTTTGTATTTTATTGGAAACTCACAAAAAATTTTAAGGTAATTTAATTATAATGAGTATACAACAAAAAGTAACCTAAATGTCCAAATATAGGAATCAAATACAATCAGCCTTTATGCAGCCTGAGAATGAGACAGGAGAGTCATTAAGCAAGGCTACTTACTGCTTTTGACACTCAGAGCAACTTCATAGCCTCCTTTTTTTGCTTCCTTATGTGTTCCTATTCAGTCTTTTCACTTCTCTCTGAAACTAGCTGCCTTTGCTTAGGAATCCGAATATGACCACTATAGCAATCCAGACTTGAATATGAATTTTTTTTTAAGTACTGAGGATTGAATCCTGAGTCTTCACAATGAGCCACATATATTTTGAGACTGGATGTTACTGAACTGCCCAGGCTAGGCTGAAACTTATAATCCTCTTTCCTCAGCCATCCAGAGTTCTGGGATTACCATGTCCAGATTAAATAATCTTTTAGTGTAAATGTCTTTCATCATCTGAATATAGTTATTACTGATCAAGAGAGAATCTGAATGGATCAGCTAGAACTGAGATTTTGTTCCCTGTGAGTTATGTATTTGGTCATATTAAAATAATCTGAAGTCTGGGGTCAGGTAGGGATGGGTATGGTTGGATGTGACAGGAGGCTGCCTTTTTTTTTTTGCTACCGGGGATCGAACTCAAGACCTTGAGCTTGTGAGATGGGCACGGGGTCACTGAGTTAAATCCCCTGCCCACAGGCTGCCTTTTAAAAAAGAGTTATGTTTAAGTTGAAACATTTTTGATGTAACAGTGCAGGAAGTTTCACTAAAGTATCTACTATACTTTCAGTGGCATTGTTAAATATTTTATTAAAATCATATAATACTTAAGATTCTTTGTAGTTTCTAGGACTGGCATTAAGAATAGAGAATGAAATTTCTACCTCCACTAAAAATTCTGCCTCCAACAACTAGACTATTACTATAAAGAAATGAGCTTAGCCAAGATGCTTCATTTTTAAATATCCTCTGATTTTGTCCACTAAAAACAGAGCAATAGAAGGTGAAATAATAACAAGAATAACAAATGGACATTTACAAGAAAACTAGGTGACAGAAGATCCTTTTGAATATTATAGTATGCCTGAGTTGGGAAAAAACCCAGCTACAGCTATATAAGACACCTCGTATGCCCTGTGGAACAATGTGTGGGGAGCAGGCAAGGATTTGAGAAATCTGGTCTACAAATAGTATTTAGGAAACCCAAAAGGCCAATTTGAGTACATCAGCTAAAAGAGGGAGAACTTTTACACATAGTAATAGCAGATGATTCCAAGGACCCCATGGTAAGTTCAAAAAGGGATACACACCCTATCTATACCCTATGAGAAATTAACCAACCAGAATTCTCTTGTAGGACACTACCACTTTAAGGGGAAAATTCTGTGCATGAAATCCAGATTATTTAAGACTAACCAAGAAAAAATGAAAGAAGCCAATAACAAAGAGAAAGTGCAAATAAAAGTGGGAAAGGTAAACAGAGCTAGTAGACCTCAGAAAGTAGTTGATCATATTTTTTAAACTACATATATGTTAGTCTGCTTTGTGTCACTGTGACAATATCTGAGATATAAGCAAAAGGTTTATTTTGGCTCCTAGTTTCAGAGGTTTCAGCTCACAGCTGCTTGGCCCAAGTTCCTTTGAATGTGTTGAGGTAGCATATCATGAGGAACAGTATGTGGTATAAGAGATGTGCTTACCTCATAGTGACCGGGAAGCAAAAAGGGCAGCAGGAAGGAGCTCATTTCCTTCATCCCCCTAAAGGGAGTACTCCCAGTAGCCTAACTTCCTTCCACTAGGTCCCATCTCCTAAAGATTCCACTACTTCCCAGTAGTGCCAAGGGCTAGTGGAAAAGACTTTAACACATGGACCTTTGGGAGACATTGAAGATCCAAGATATTATAACATAAAAACAACAGAAAAGAAATTTGCAGAATCTGGGGGTGGGGTGCTATTTAAAAATTTTCTAAAAGTTCATGAAAACCAATATTACATAAAATGATTCTATAATAAAATGAGAATGAATAGAAAAGTACTCTCTGAGACAGTGAAAGCACACGATAAAAAAGTTAAAAAATTGTTGTAGAATGTGAAAGAATAGTTTAAATTAAAATTTAGAGAACCTCACAAATTTGATAGTAGAAATTAAGAATTAGAAATAAAAAGTAAATAATTTTAGTAATGAAAGTTAGGTTAGAATAAACACGTGAACAAATTCAATACATAAGGCCATAAGAAATATACACAGAAAAAAAAGAAAAATTATAAATACCAAAATATTAATGACTAAAGAAACAAAAATGAGACAAAAAGGAATAAATTTAAAATATCTTAAGATACAAATAGAACTTCCAACAAAGAAAACTAAAGCAAAGAACACTAAAATAATAGGACCAAGTACTCAAGGAAACTTTGCTGAAATGTTTTAAATAAGAGATTTGAAAATTAAAAGGGCACATTGACTACCTGAAAAAATTAATCCAAATAGCCAACGCTGAGATACATTTTAGTAAAATTAAAGTATTTTAAAGAAAAAACTATTTTAGATGTTTATGTAAAAACCACAGATTAACTTATGAGTGAAACAATATCAGACTGTCACCATACTTTTTGAATTTTCTACCAGAAGAAAACTGAATAGGATATTTAAGATACATAAAAAATGAAAGTACGTGTCAATGTGACTTTCATATGTAAGACTGCAAACAAACTGTTAATATGCAAGAAATCAAAGAATATTATTCCCTTTAGCCCCTCCAGAAGGATCCATTGCAGAATAAGTTTCAGGCAACCAAACTGATTGGTGATATCTCACTTGACTTAAATATAGATGACCATCAAATATAGATGTATTGACTAAATGTGAATTCCAGGGGAAAGAAAATAAGATACAATGGTTACATGTTCTGAAAACTGCAAAAAAGAAGCAGCTATATTAGTAGAGGCATTATTAATATTTTCATAAGATGCATATTATAAAATAAAATAACTTAGTTGTTAATATTCTAATTATTTTATCCCTTATGCTTGAAAATTAGTATTATAATTTAAGAAAAGATGCAGATATAAAAAGTTGAAGTAAAAGCTTTTATTTCTGATTTTGAATTGGACATTATTAGTGTACACGTATGCATACCTATGAACTAGCACACACAAACATATATCCATGTAAACTTTAAATATATGTATAGTATATACTAGTAACCCTGTCTAATGTTTTACCTATACACGATGACCAACTTGGTATTGCTGAGCACAGTTACAGTCCAGACTGTAGTTTTGAAATATCATTAGTCCTGGAAGGAAACAAGGAGTTCTTAGAAAAATAAATAATTTCAAGGCTTGCTGGAAATGTTAGTAATTCACTAGAAACATTTTGCGATATCAAAATGGAAAGGTAATATTAAAATTGTCAAGAGAACTTAGGAGGTAACTTAAAGATGTTCCTCTTGGTTAAAGGTAGGACAGTTTTAGTATCAGTTAGTATAACAACTACAGTACAGTAGCCACATGAATATATTTAAGTGCATATGTCCATAATAATTTACAAAATGATTTGGTCAGATTTGGAGGATGATAGGGAACCAGGTCAGTTATAAATAAGGAAAAGTATTCTTTCCTCCTTTTGTAAATTGATCATTATGTTATCAAATTATTAATAGGGAAAGTGTTTTCTTCACAGAAATATATAATGTGATAGATGGGGGGATTTGGGGGTTAGATTACCATTTAAAATCCTCAAAGGAAATAATAGATGTAAGCAACAATGTCTGCCAGCATCACAAAAAAAGAGAGACAACTAGACAGCCAAATGGAAAAATACCATCACCAATTAAGACCAACTGACTGAATGAATAAAATGAAGCTGAATCTGATTAAGCTTTTATACTCAACATGTTGAACTATACCATGGGAATTCAATCATAAAAATTTACATTACTCAGGATTCTGCAGTGCAAATAACTTTTTTCTTCAAAATAAGTTACATGTGGAAGAAAAAAGTACAAGGGGAGATTGTACATCAAAGTGATTTAAAAGACATTTTAAAAATCAGTAAAACGAAGTTGTTTTTAGATACAGTGTCATTTAGAGATAAAACTATTAAGAAGATAAAAGTCATAAAAGTTACATAATGGTTTATTCCAAGGAGGGGAGAAGGCTTTGATTAGGATGAGACCCATGGAAGACTTTGTAATACTTGGCAAAAGTGTATTTCTTTGACTGTACTGTGGTTATAGAAGTATTTGCCTTATAAAAATTCAGTAGCCTACTTTTTATTAGGTTACTTTTTTACTTTATAATACAAATTATTGTGTGTGATGCTGGGAATTGAACCAGGGCCTGAAGCATGCTAAGTACTCACTCTACTACTCACCTACATTCCTAGCCCACAGTAAAATACTTTTAATGTCTTCTATGGAGAAAGTTATTAAAAATTTCAGTGACATTTAAGACCTAAATAGCAATGAAGTATATCATCATGGAGGTAAGCTTCTCATAAGGAAGTCATTTCAGTTCATTTTAATCCATCAATTTAATATTTAATTTTGAAGATCTAAAATTATTTCTGTAAAATTTAATAAGCTTTTAATGTAATTGTATAAAGAAGTGAAAATAACCAAGCTAAAGTAGAAATTGCACAAGCTTTACAATTAAAACAATGCAATAGTGATCCAGAGATAGATTACCATGTCAGAATAAATATCCAGAATCAATTCCTATACACATTTGCATTATGTGACAGAATTGTCCTTGTAGATTGTTGAGAAAGGATGAACAATGCAATAAATGTTATCCAGATCAATGGAATACCCTTTTGTTACTTATACAGAAAAAGGAAAGTAATTAAATATTTTCCTCACTAAATATACAAAAGTCACTGCCAGATAAAATTGAAAAGCACAACTTCAGATGTCTTAGAAGAGCAAACTGTAGAATAATATCGAAATACTGAAAGTAGGCAAGACTTCTTAAACCAAATACAAAAGCACAACATGTAGACTTTGATAGATTGGATGTACTGAAATTCTTTTGTTTTATAAAAAGACATCATTAAAAAACTCAAAGATCAAGTGTAGCATTAATAAGATGGTGAGTAGGAAGCTCCAAGCTCTTTTTCCTCAAAAAAATAACAATATCTAGAACAAAGTAGCTTCGTTGAAACTCTAAAATATAGATTAGTTCTAGCAAAGAATTAAAGACCTAGTTAAGAAACAGCCACACATAAAACAATAGGAAAGGTCTAAGGTTGTAGCTCAATGGAGTGGTTGGTGTTAGAATTCAAGGCCTTGGTTTTATCTCCAGAATAGCTGGAAAATTCCATGGCATTTTCTCTCACCCCTCAGACTTCCCAGTTAAGAGCATGGTTGGGAGGAAACTACATATGATTTCCATTTCTTCCTTTGGAATGGAAGGAAAAGAGTGAGACTTACCTTAAATGTCCACGGTAGCTGCCAAAGAGACTGATTTCTGTCTTCTCTGATTCAAAGGAGTGATAGAAATGGTGCCATAATGTGGATACTAGATCAGAAGCAGTGGTGGGTACTGTGACATTTTAGAGATTCAGAGGGTCTGCAGACATGTATGATTGGTAGCAAGAGGTTATGAACAGAGGAATATGACAGGAATCCAAAACTTCTGAGAAGAAAGAGAATGGAATTAACCAGAAAAAATATAAATCTGTAGGAGATACCTAGATTAGAAGGAAATGGGAATCAAAGCACATGCCAACCCAATTCAGGTGTACACATAGGAAGCACTAAGGGAAGAAATACGGACCAAGAATGAAGTAAGGCATACAGAACATCAGACAGTGGCACTAGAATGTTTTTCCCTAACAGTAGCTACTTAAAATGGAATTTGACTAAACTTCTGAGTCAAAAGATATAGATTGACTGAGTGAATTTAGTTTTAAAAATCTAAAAAACATAGTTTAATAAATATTCTCACTAAAAGCTATTTATAAGAGACTCTAAATCTTAGGACACATGTAGTTTAAAAGTGAAAGTAAAAAATATTTTATGAAAATATAAAAACCAGTAAAAAACAATAAAAACAGCAGGAGTAGCTATACTGATATAAAACAAAATAGATACTAAATCAAAAACTTACAGACACAAAATTTAATAAATGTTAAGGATAAAATGGTCAATTCATTGAGAAGATATAAAAATTTATATTCAACAAACAACAGTTCCTAAATATAAGAAATAAATATTGACAGTATTGAAGGTAGAAATAAATTATATTCTTAGAGACATAAATATCCATTTCTATAATAAAGAGAACAGTCAGGTATTTAATAAATTATCAGATGACTTGAACAACATTATAAACCAGTTGGACCTGACATATAGAATTCTTCACCAGCAAAAACTATGTGTGTGTGTGTGTGTGTAGATATGTTTATTCAAGTGTAAAGGATTATTCTCTGGGAGAGATTGTATGTTAAGACCCAAACAAAACAAGTCTAATACATTTAAACTTTTTTTTTTCCAATCACAATGCAATGAAACTAGAGATCAACAGCAGAAGAAAGATTTGAAGTGCCACAATGTGTGGAAATTCACATACAATAAATAACAGTAAGTCTAAGAAGAATTACAAGGGAAATTAAAAAACTGAAAGAAAACGTACCGAAACTATAGGCAGAGGGAAAGTGGTAAGACAGAGATTGATAGCTATAAATGTTCATATTAAGAAAACTTAGAAGAAATTGAAAAAGAACTACGTAAACCCAATCTAACTGAAGAAAGAAAACACAAAAGATTAATGTACAGATTAGCTAGATGTGGTGGTCCATGCCTGTAAACCTAGCACTGTGGGATGACGAGGGAGGAAATTGCAAGTTCCAAGCTAGACTGGGAACTTAGCCACTTAGCAAGATCCTGTCTCAAAACAAGTTTTTTACAGGGACTAGGAATGTATGTAAGTAAAAGGTTACAAAACACAAACCTGGCAAACCTTAAGTAGATTACAAAAATGAAAAGATTTAAATAACTAAAAGCATAGATTAAAAAATAACATTACAACCAATGCTGCAAAATAAAAAGGATTACAAGAGAATACTGTAACAATCCTATGCCTTCAAATGGAATAACATAGAAAAAGTGGATAAATGCCTGGAAATTCACAGCCTTCAAGACAATCAAAATTGGCACACAGCTGTAACAAGAAAGGAAATTCCATCAATAATCAAATGTGTCCCTATATTGAAAAGGCCAGAACCAGATGGCTTTACTGGTACATTCTTCCAAACATTTCAGAAGAATTAATTTCTTCTAAAAAAGTAAAGAGTAGAGAATACTTCTACTCATTATGTGAGACCAGCATTACCCTAATACCATGGCAAAGACATTAAAATAAAACTATAAAACCAGTATCCCTTATGGATGTTTATGCAAAACTGCTCTATAAAGTACTAGAAAACTGAACCCATATTAAAAGGATTATACACCATGACCAAATGAGATTTATTCTTGGAATGCAAGGATGTTTCCACTTACCAAAAAGATCAGTGCAATACACCACATTAATAGAGGGAAAAAGTGTGATCATTTCAATTGATGCAAAAAAATTATTTGATGAATTCAGAACCCTTTTGTAATAAAAGTATTCAGCAATCTAAAAGTACAGAGAAACTACTATAACATATTACAAGGTCACACATGAAAAGCCCAGAGCTAATACAAGCAATGGGATTGGGGGGACTGAAAGCTTTTCCTTTAAGTTCTGGTACTAGTTGATGGTGGTCACTTTTATCAGTTTTGTTCAGCCTAGTTCAGGAAGTTAAATAAGAATAACTACTCAAGATTAAGAAAAAAACCATATAAATAGGATAGAAAGAAGTAAAATGACCCGATATTATATGGCATCATCTCATATGTAGAAAACTAAAAATTTCCCAAAATAATTCTTAGAAATAATGAATGAATTTAGCCAATTTGCATGATACAATATTGCACCCAAAAATCAATTGCATTTTTATATACAAACACTGAACACTCTGGAAAGTAATTAAAACAATGCAATTTATAATAGCATCAAAAAGACTAAAATACTTAGGGATAATCCTTAAAAAGATGGTAAAAGACATATACAGTGAAAACTGTAAGTCATTGCTGAAAGAAATTTAAAAGAACAAATAATTGGAAATAATCCCATGTTCATGTATCGGTAGACTTAATAGTTTTAGACTTAATAGTATTAGTGTTAATATTAGCCAAAGCAATTTGCAAATTCATTCCAATCCCTGTCAAAGTACCAATGTTTTGTGCAAACATAGAAAACCCTTTGCTGTAATGTGTATGTAATCTTTAGGAACCTAGAATAATCAAACTTGAAAGTGGCAAAAAACATTGGATGGCTCATGCTTCCTGATTTAAAAACTTACTACAAAACTGCAGTTATAGTGTAATACTGGCATAAATGCTTACATACAGAACAGTCAAATAAACTCTATCTCAGTATTAAACCCTTGCATATTATCAAATGATTTTCAACATCAGTACCAGGGCTGTTCAAGGTAGAAATAAGTCTTGTTGACAAACGATATTAAGAAAACTCTGTATCTTTATCCAAAAGAAGCTACAACTTTATCTTGTACCATATACAAAAATTAACAATTCATCAAAGACCTGAAATTTAAAACCTAAAACTATAGAGTTCAAAGTGTGCAGAGATCACAAGGAGAAGCCCACATCGACCAGAGGCAGATCCCAGCCAGGGCCCCTCTCCGACCTCAGAAGCTTAGACCCACAGGCCCAGTCAAAAGCCTGCCTGTAAAAGAGCTGCACAAGCCCACAAGCAACAGCCAGAGGCCCACCCAGATAGCATTGGTAAGTGTGTGCAGACCCCAGGCAAAGGCCCTCCTACAGCACAGCTACATAGCGGGTACAGGCGCCAGCCAGAGGAATGCCCAGATACCATCCCAAGGAAACACGACCCAGCCAGAACCCCACCCAGAAAACAGGGCATGACAGGGATCCAGAAGGACCCCATTCTGAACCCAGGAATTGATGCAGGCATGAGCAGCAGAGAAAAGGCCTCTTGGTGACTTCCTGAGAATTGAAGATGTCTGGGGGAGCAAAAAGTCACTTCAACAAAGGTGCAGTAGGCTGCATCTTTTCAAATGAGAACACACATAAACAAATCTTAAAACCAGACTTACACATCACCTAAGGCAACCCCAAAGGTCAAGGAGATGGAACAGTCTGATACTCAATCACCTGGACTCCCTGAATGGGCAACATGAGGATCTGGAAAAAATGAAATCAGAAATAATTTCTCAAATAATAACAGAGACCATGTACATAGTGTAAGAAATGATTAATAAATCTAGAGCAGACAGATAAAAAATATAGGAGCTGGGCCAGGGATTTAGCTCAGTGGTTCCATCACCTGCCTTGCAAGTACTAGGTCCCGAGTTTGATCCCCAGTACTAAAAAAAAAAAAAAAAAAAATATATATATATATATATATATATATCTATGAACACAATGAAATCCCAACATAGGAAACAAATGGAATCCATAAAACAGATTCAAACAGATATCCAAGAGATTAAAAACTCCATTGAAAGTTTATGCAGCAGAATGAGCCAACATGAGGACAGAATTTCAGATATAAAAGTTCTGATTGCAATAAGTTACCAGGAAAAGAAAAAATTCTTAAAAATACTAAAGGACCATGAGAAATGAATCCAGCAGCTACTAGATGATGCAGAGAAGACTAACAAGACTGATTGGAGTCAATGAAGAAACAGGAGACAGTGCAAATGACAAAAAAACTGTTCACAGAAGTAATGGGAGAAAACTTCCCAAGTAGGGAAAAAGAACTTAACCTACAGATAAGTGAGGCATATAGGACTCCAACTAGCCATAAGCAGAAAAAATCTACACCTCAACATGAAGTGGTTAAGATTCCAGAAACACAACAGAAGAACGAAATTCTACAAGCAGTGAGAGAAAAGAAACAAATCACATACAAAGGAAAGCCCATCAGAAACAAAGCAGACCTCTCAACACAAATCCTCAAGGCCAGAAGAGCCTAGAGTAACTTTTTTCAAGCCCCAAAGGAAAACAACTGCAAACAAGATTGATGTACCCTGCAAAACTATCTTTCAAAATTGATGGAGAAATAAGATACTTTGTGACAAAGAGAACCTTAGGAACTTTATGAATACCAAACCATCATGCCAAAAAATTTTAAACAGTATCCTAGGAAAAGACAATGAGAATCACAACCCCAGGAAGCCCAGCAGAATGAGTCTATCAGATACCACAAGAAATTAAAGGCAAAGGAGAAGAATCTGACAAAAAGAAAAAGTCATGACAAGGATAAGTCAATACAACACATATCAGTTATAACCATCAGTGTTAATGGTCTCAATTCAACAATCAAAAGAAACAGACTGACAGGAAGGGTCAAGAAGCGTGATCCAACAATATGCTGCATACAAGAAACACACTTAATTCAAAAAGAAACTCATAGACTGAAAGTAAAGGGTAGAAAACAATACTCCATGCAAAAGGAACCTGAAAAAAAGCAGGAGTATCTATCCTCTTTGTAGATGGGATTTCAAACCAAAAATGATTAAGAGAGAAAACAAATGACACAACATGCTTGTAAAGGAAACAAATCCAAGAGTAACAGATGACAGTCATAAATATATATGTACCAAATACTAGTGCACCTAACTATATAAAACAAATAATAGTGGACATGAAAAATCAAGCACTAATACAATAGTAGTGGATGACTTCACTACCCTATTGTCACATAGATCAAATAGACAGAAAATAATGAAATACGACTCAAACTCTTGAACAAATGGACTTAACAGTTGTTTACAGAGTATTCCACCCCACAAAATCAGAATATACATTTTTTTTCAGCTGCACACAGGTTATTCACCAAAATAGACCAAATAATTGCTCTTGGAACATGTTTAAGTAAATACAAAGAAACTGAAGTTATTCCCTGTATATAATCAGACCATAGTACGATGAAATTGGAGATCAGTAGCAAAAGAAAGTGCAAGAATTTCATAAACATATAGAAATTGAACAACACACTTCTGAATAACCAATGAGTCACAGAGGAAATTAAGAAATCGGACAGTTTCTACAATTAAATGACAATGCCAGTAAAACATATTGTAATCCATGAGACACAATGAATGCAGTCTTGTGAGGGAAATTCACAGCAATGAATACTTGTATTAGGAAAACAGAGCAAGCTCAGATAAACACCCTGATGTGGAACCTCAAGCTTCTAGAAAAAGAAGAGCAGGACAAACCCAAAGCTCATACAAGGGAGGAAATTATGAAGATCAGAGCAGAAATCAAAGCAATAGAGACTAAGAGAACAGTACAAAAAATCAATGGATCAAAGAGTTGATTCTTCGATAGAATAAACAAAATCGACAAATTCTTAGCCAACCTTATCAGAAAAAGGAAGGAAAAGACCCAAATCCATGGAATTAGAAGTGAAAAGGGTGAAATTACAACAGGCCCAGCAGAAATCCAAAGAATCATCAGGACCTACTTCAAGAACCTATATGCCAATAAGATGGAAAACAGAGGAAATGAACAGATGTATAGATATGTATGAATTACCAAAGTTGAATGAAGAAGACCTAAAAATTCTAAAGAACCGAATATCAATCAATGAAATTGAAAATGTAATTAAAAAGTTAGCAACTAAGAAAAGCCCTGGCCCTGATGGCTTCACTGCCGAATTCTACAAGACATTTACAGAAGACCTTTGGCCACTACTGTATAAACTCTTCAATGAAATTGAAAAGGGAATCAATACTCCCAAATTCATTCCTGGAACCAAGCATGACCTTGATCTCAAAAGCAGAGGAAGACCAACCAAAAAAGACAACTATAGACCAATCTCCCTGATGAATATAGATGCAAAAATCCTTAATAAAATACTGGCAAATAGAATGCAGAACATCATAAACCCTGACCAAGTGGGATTCATCTCAGGGATGCAGCGATGGTTCAACATCAGTAAATGTAACAATCAATAAATGTAATAAATATTCAACAATCAGTAAATGTAGTACACTGTATTAATTTTGCCAAGGAAAAAAAGCATATAATCATGTCAACAGATGCAGAAAAATTGTTCAACAAAATCCAACATGCATTTATGATAAAATCCCTAAATAAAATTAGAATAGATGGTGTTTACCTCAACCTGATAAAAACCATCTATGAAAAGCCAACAGGCAATATCATATTAAATGGTCAAAAACTGCAGTCCTTCACATTAAAATCAGGAAAAAAACAAGGATGTCTGCTGTCACCACTCCTGCTCAATATAGTTTTGGAAACATCAGCCACAGCAATTAGACAAGAGAAAGAAATAAAAGGAATAAAGATAGGAAACAAAGAAGTTAAACTGTCATTATTTGAACATGACATGATACTCTATATAAAAGACCCCAAGAACTCCACCAAAAGTCTTGTAGACTTAATAACCAAATTCAGTAGAGTAGCTGGATACAAGGTCAACACAAAAATCAATAGCTTTCCTTTACACGAAAAACAGACCCACTGAAAGGAACTGGAGAAACAACTCCATAGTAGCATCCAATATATATATATATACCTAGGAATAAACCTAATGAAAGAAATCAAAGACCTTTACTCTGAAAACTGTAGCATTCTGAAAAAAGAGATTGAAGAGGATATCAGAAAATAGACATCCCTTGCTCCTGGGTAGGAACCAATATAGTGAAAATGGCCATACTTCCAAAACTGCTATATAGATGCAATGCAATCCCAATTGAAATCCCAGCAGCATACTTCACAGACCTTGAGAAAACAATCTACAAATTCCTTAGAACAAGAAGAGACCTACAATAGCAAAAGCAATTCTAGGCAACAAAGACAAGGTAGGGGGTATCACAATCCCCAACTTGAAACTATACTACAAAGCTACTGTGATAAAAACAGCATGGTACTGGCATAGAAACAGATCTGAGGATCCGTGGAATCGATTAGAAGATGCAGAAATAACTCCAGACACACTCAGCCACCTCATCTTTGACAAAGGAGCCAAACACCCTCACTGGAGGAAAGATAGCCTCTTTAATAAATGGTGCTGGAAAAATTGGATTTCAACTTGCAAAAGATTAAAACTAGATCTGCATCTCTCACCATGCACTAAACTAAAATCAAAATGGATTAAAGATCTAAATATTAAAACAGAAACACTAAACAGGCTGGAAGAGAGGTTATTTAGAACTCTTGAAGACTTTTGTATAGGAAAAGATTTCACAAACAGAACCTCAGTTGCATGTGAACTAGCACAAACAATCAACAACTGGGATCTCATCTTACTAAAAAGCTTCTGCATAGCCAGAAAAACCACCAACAGAGTGAAGAGATAACCCACAATTTGGGAAACAATTTTTATGACCTGTTCCTCAGATGAAGGACTACTATCTAGAATATGTAAAGAACTTAAAAAATCAGACCTCCCAGATTTAAAGACCCAATCCCAAAATGGGCATCTGAAATGAACAGACATTTCTCAGACCAAGAAATAGAAATAGCAAATAAACATATGAAAAAAATGTTCATCATCACTGGTCATTTGAGAGATGCAAATGAGAACAACACTGAGATTCCACCTCACCCCAGAAAGAATGGCTGCTGTCAAGAAATCAACCAATAACAAATGCTGGTGGAATTGTGGGGCAAAAGGAACCCTTCTCCATTGTCAGTGGGAGTGTATTCTGGTGCATCCACAGTGGAAAGCAGTATGGAGATACCTCAAAGAACTAGGATTGTAGGTCCCATTTGACCCAGCTATTGCCCTGCTGGGTATCTTCCCAAAAAGAATTAAAAGAATCATGCCACAGTGATATATATGCACACATGTTCATAGCAGCACAATTTGTAATAACTAAAACTTGTAAACATCCCGATTGCCCATCAACTGGAGACTGGATAAGGAAAATGTGGGTTTTTAAAAAATATAATGGTGTTCTTACTCAGCCATAAAGAACAAGAAATTAGAGACAATTATAGCTAAATGGATCCACAGTGAGGCAATACCCTTTAGTAAATAAATAGGACATACATGTAAATACCAAATAGTTTCATGTGAGAAACTGAAAGTATAAATAAGGCTCAAATATATATTAGACAGTATGAAGTAGGAAGAAAAGGTATAAAGGTGAAAGGGAAGTCGTAGGCATATGGGTCATGAAAGAAGGGCATGGAATTAATATGAGAACATGAAGAAATGGCAAGAAAGTCTTTCTAAATAAGGAAGGGTGGAGGTTTGAAGGGAGGGCAGGGGAATGGGGAAAAATGAGCACCAAGCTATGTCATGTAAAGGTACAAATCTCCAATGATGAATTCCATGATATTGTCTATCTAAAATGTACCAAAAAATCTTTTTTGAAAAAAATATAGAATTCATATAAGAAAACAGAAGAGAAAAGCTTTATAACATTTAATTTGTAGGTGATTTCTTTGCTGTGACACCAAAAGCACAGTCAACCAGCAAAGATGGGTGAATTAGACATCATCAGTGAAGTAAATAGGAAATCTGTGGAGAGGAAGAAAATATTTGTATACCATATTCCTCTTGAGGTAATATGTCCAGGATATATAAGGAATGTATATATATCCAGAATATATAATGAAGTTACAATTCCATAGGAATACCTACAAACAATCCAATTTCAAACTAGGAGAATGAAAACCCAAGATACCACCTAAGCTAGGATGGGTATTACCAAGAAGGAATGGAAAAGGTGGCCGGGGATTTAGCTCGGTGGTTCCATCCCCAGCCTCGCAAGTGCAAAGTCCCGGGTTCAATCTCTGATACCAAAAAAAAAAAAAAAAAAAAAAAAAAGGAATGAGGGTAGAAATAAGGTAGGAAGGAAAAAATAAAATTAAAAATGTTAGCAAATGTGGAGAAATTGAAAACTTATGCCTGTTGGTCAGAAGGTAAAAATGGATCAACCAGTTGGAAAATACATGGCAAACATTTTAAAAAGAATTAATCATATGATCCAATGATTCCATTTTGAATATACATCCAAAATAGTTTAAACCAAAGTTTCAAAGAAATATTCATGACCCATATTTTTAGTAGTGTCATTTAAAATAATCAAAAAGTAAAAACAACCTGTGTCCAGTAGTAGATGAATGGATATACAAAATGTGGTTTGTATATACAATTAAATATCATAAAGGAAAAAGGCTAGGTGCTGTATGGTACACCTGTAATTTCAACACTTGAAGAATAAAGAATGAGAATTCCAATTTCTAATCCTTCCTGTGTAAGTTAGACTTGGTCTCAAAATTTAAAAAAAATTAGAATGGCCATCATCAAGAAGTCAATAATAATAATAATAACAACAACAACAACAATAAACAGTAATAATAATAATAATAATAATAATAATAATAAATGCCGGAGGGGCCTTGGGGAAGAAGGAACCCTTCTTTACTGTTTGTGGAAATGTAAATAATTACAACCACTATAGAAATAACTGTGGAGATTCCTCAAAAAACTAGAAGTAGAAATTCCATTTGACCCAGATATTTCCCTTCTTTATATCTTCCCAAAAGTGTGAAAGACTTCATATTACAGTGACACATGCATACCCATTTTATAGAAGTACAATTCATAATAGCTAAATCTTGAAGCACCTTGTATATCCATCAACAGATGAATGGATAAAGAAAATGTGGTATTTATACACCATGGAATATTATTCTACGATAAAGATAGATAAGTCATTTGTAGGAAAATGCATGTATCTTGAGACCATAATGTTAAATGAAATAAATCAGACACACAATCTTAAATAGCACATTGTTTGTCTTATATGAGAAGCCTAGGGTAAAAATAAAGAGCAAAATTAAAAATAGATAATAGGAAGTAGGGAGATAGATTATTCTCAATGGGAAAGGGGAAAAAGATGGAGGGAGTGTGGAGGGAGGGAAGAGAGGAGGGCTAAAAGAATTCAGATGTGTTATGTACTTGTATCAACTTCCTACAGAAATTTAAGCGTTATGTACTACACACATGTACTAATAAATATAAATAAATACGGTTCTTGGAAGTAGCTCAGTGGGAGAGTACCTCTGGCTTCAATCCCCAGTACCACAATGAATGAATGAATGAAAATTCTTGTATATGTGATACATAGATTTACCCTTGAGATGATTATTCTAAGTGAAATAAGCAAGTCACATGTGGACAAATATAGTATGATTGTACTTAGATGAGGGCATTCATAAATGGAAAGTGGAACAGTAGTTGCCAGTGAATAGGGAGAGGGAATGGAAAATAGGTATTTATTTAATGGGTATAGTTCAGTGATGGTAAACCTTTTAGAGCTTTCAGTGATAACAGCCAGCTCTGGCATGCATACCATAGGTTCACCACCACTGGTATAGTTCAGTTTTGTCTGATTAAAAAGTTCTAGAGATTGTTTGCACAATAATGTGAATATACTTATTACTGAACTGTATATGTAAAATGATTAAGATGGTGATTTTTATGTTATATTTATTTTACCACAATTTTAATAAAAGTGAATTCACTTGTAGACTGGGAGAATATATTTCTAATACTGATAATTAACAATTTATAATTCACATAAAAATCTACTAATCAGTAAGTATATGCTTTTATAGAAAAATGGGCATAAACAGACTTACTTTGCAGATGAGGAAAATGCAAGTGATAAAGTATAGAAAGGTTCATACTCATTTGCAATCAGATATATAGGTTTTAAAACCAAAATGAAATAATTTCACTCCCATCTAATTGGTATATATTGAAAATTTGAATATTACTATAATTGTAAAATCTAGTGAAAATGAAAATCGATGCAATCACTTTGAGAAATAATTCTACATGATCTTACAAACCTGAATTTATTTAGATATGTAGACAGTGTTACTTTCATATTTTGGAATATACAGTGGAGTAATTTTTGCAGTTGTACACAAGCACATATAGATGTAAAATGTTTATAAAAACATTTTTCCCAGAACAAACTGAAAGCAGTCTAAATATATATTAAATCTAGGATCGGATAATTAAATGATAGATTTATAATATAGTAGTAAAATGGAATTTCACAATAATAGTATTGACCAGAAATACTTAATTACTGTAGTTTGTTTAGAATTACATTTGTAAGTGGTAAAAATATAAAAATTTGAATCAAAATGATAAATTTACAATAGTTGTTGTTTCTAAGGTAATACAATTAGAATTAAAAGTGTTTTATGTCTTTACCAAAGTGCTGGTCTGTACTAGGGTTTAGGAATCTATACCCTAGCAACCAAATCTGGCAGCCACCTATTTTAGTAATTATTTATTAAAATACAGGTATGCCATTCTATTATGTTGAATCTAGATTTCTTTTGTGTTACAATAGCAAAGTCAGTTGCTTTGAAAAGAGTTCATGGAGCCCACAAGACCCAATGTGTTTATTATCTGACTCCTAAAAATAATTGCTGAACTTTGGTCAATATTTCTATATAATTATGTAACTTAGAAGTTTTTCAAACAAAGAAAATGAATAGTATAATTAGGATTGCCAGTTGGTATGCTCACACTTCTAATGAAGTTGTAAAAGCAATGTGTGGTCCTCAGTGAAGAAATAAGTAGTATATAAACAGGATGATTCTTGGTTGTTTAGCTATGGATATTGAGTTGGAAATTAGTGTAGTCACATGTGCTTTTTGTTCCTCCATTAAACTATATATCATTTCTTATACCCTGTATTCCACATTTGTTCTATGGTTAGTTCCTTATCTAATATTGTAATTAGCTAAAACTAATAATTAACACGATCTTATTTGGTATTTTTTGAGGAAATGATTACAGTAATAAAAGTAACTTTGTCCACAGATAAAACACTTAGTATTTGTTCCACTACTAGGCAGAATCTCAAGGGGCAATATTCTTACTAGAAAATTCTTAAGCAATTAATATTACATTGAAAAACATTCAGAAATCTTTTACTATATTATTTCTTCAGAGAAATAATAGTAATATATATAATACTTGCAGTTTTTTGAGCACTGAAATCACTTTTTCAAGATAAAAATGAGAATTTAAGGTATTTTCTACTTTGCTCAAATTGTTTAAATACTGCTTTCAGTTCAAATTTTATTATCCAATTTAAAAAATTTTTTAAATTGATACAGAAGTATAACTCAAGAGTTTTGCCTGTTGGAGTGTTATATCCAAAATTTCAAATCAATAACAATATATCTATGAATTAGATTCTTTAACTCTTCTACTTTTTATTGTTAATTATATTAAAATACTTAGATTTTTTTGCACTATGAAATTAGATTAAACATTGTTCTTTATATTAAGTAAACATAACTAACAATTTAATGGGAATTATACTATAAGATTATTTTCTATTTCTAAACTATTATCTATTTTGTGTAATTAAAAACTGAAAAATAGAAAATATAACTATGTAAAATTAATTTTGTACTATTGTCAAATTCATTATGTGATAAATGTTTTTCTTATTTTATTTGGCTTGAATGGAATAAGAGAGAAACTACAGTTAACACAGTCTAAATCAACATTTTTTTTGTCCTTCTGAATACTGTTACTTTATGGACATAACTAAACTGTTATATAACATCAATTTTATTTTTACCAAATTTAGTTTTTGTATGCTGTCTCTAAAAAAAAATCAGTGTGAGAGAAAAAAGAATTCAAAAGCATAGTAAAGAGATGAATGACAGGTAGACAACTAAGTAAAAACTGTTTCAATAGAATTATAGTAGCAAGTCAGATAAGTTTGAATAGCATATTTGTAGGAATCATGTTCCTATATGTCAAATCTGTATTAAATACTATTGATAGAAAAATACTGCTTTTTGACACAGTTCTGAGTTTTCTGTTTTAGTCTTACTAACTGTGCCTATATTTTGAGATATATTAAATATATTTTATATAATTTCTGTATTGCTTCTATGAGTTGACAAGGTAAAACAGTCACCTTTAATTACAACTTGTACCAAAATTATGTTAGTGAAGAGCAGCAATGTAAAAGAATATTGTAGTTATGATTACTATTTGAGAATTTTATAAATAAATGTGGTTATGTGGCTATAGTTTCAATTTTTATACAAATTTCGTTGAGTTTATAATCCAAAGTATGATTATATGAATTAGAAAAAATGGAAAGGAAACTTAACTAGGTCATATCCTACATGTAGACATATAAACAGAAGCATTGTTTCTACCTAGTATCTATATTTCCTAGAATTATCTTATTTGAAGATGGTCAATATCATTTTAAGAAAATTTTACAATTCCTTTCGCCGCCAGCTGCACAAGCGCAGGGACCCAAGTTCAATCCCTGGTACCAAAAAAAAAAAAAAAAAAAAATTTTACAATTATTTTTCACATTAGGGGAGAAATGTATATTTTATGAAATCTCCGAAATAGCAATTAAAAATTAACTATTTTGCTGCAGTACATAAAGTATCTAGGTCCAGTTTAATTTTTATCTTTATATTTAAAATAACTGTTGGTATCTGAATTATCATTTGAATTATTACAAACAAGGTAAGTGACATTTATCAAAATATAATTTTCAAATAGCAACTGAGGATTTTTAGATACCTGAGTTATTTGAATTGTCAAAATTTCAAGGTTTTATTGGGTAGCACACTTTAATAGAACAAATGATGCTTCAGGAATATCTGAAAGATTTGCATACAGATGAGCAATGTAAATGATTCTTAACTGAATAGTGAAATCAGCTACCTCAGTATTGACATTTAGCGCTGTAAGCACTATGAGACAGGTTGTCTTTATAGCAAAATTATAATCTAAAGATCAGAGTATCTTTAAGTATCTGTGATATAGTATGTTATGTAACTTTAAGAATTTTGCTTTAGACACATATGACCCTGTGCTTCCTTGTCAATGCTTCCAAGAGGATGAGGAGATCAATCTGAAGTCCAAAAATAACAATGAGTGACTTTAGTCATTGTTAAAGTTTCTTTAGTTGTGTAGTTTTTAGTTTTATGGAAAATTCCAAAAGCCTTTCTGTGGGAGTGGTTTTACCTTGCATTTGTAACCACAAAATATATGAAAAACATAAATCAACAGTTTTTATATATTTAACAATAGATCTCAGTTAATTGTAAACCTTATGGGCATCTGAGTAATTGTATGGGCTCTATGATTTATCAGACACATTTTTGGAGGCATATTCTTGATTATGGCACAAGAACTGAAATCTCAAGTAAATCACAGCAATATTGCTAAGTTGAGACCATGATCAGAATTGAGGACACTGTGGAGAAAGCTTTACAGAGAAAGGAGTTACACAATAAAGATCTTGAAATTCGCATATAATCCCTTGAATCTTGAATCTTTGAACCTGCACATATATAAACACAACTTCCACAAAACTGCTTAAAATATGACTAAATTCTTAAAGTGAACAATTTTCAGAGCTCACAGAGGAAAAAGTGTTGTTCTAACTTTGCCTAGTAAGAGTGATCAATCTTCACTAGTTACTTGGGACAGTAAGTAGCAAGCCTAGAAGGGGATATCACATTAGTAGTAGGCTTAAGTTATTTCTAGAGTAAATAATACTTTTGATTCATTTTTATCTGGTCTCAATTTAAAAAAAAAGAAATCTTCAAAATAGGCCTCAAAAAGATCAAATTGTTTCACCTGTCTGTAATAGAATTGCGAGAAGAAAGCCCCAAATGTTAAAGGGATACAGCAAAATGCAAGTGATTAACAATATAGTTTTCACCATAATCATCATTCATTAGGCATGAAATGAAGCAACTGAAGCAACAGTAAAATTTAAAAAATAAATATGCCGAAACTTTTCCACAAATGACGAGGGTGAAGGTTTAAAATACAATGATTGTTCGTTGTCATAAAGATGTTTAAGGAAAAACATTAACACTGTGAAGAGAAATGGACAATATAAAAATGAAAGAAATGGAACTTTGGGAAATGAAAACTAAAAGTCTAAATTTAAACTATGTTTGATGGATATCATAGCATATTTTATACTATTTAAGAAATAACAATGAACTTAGAGATGGAAAATATCTTTTCAAATTGCAACAGAAAAATTAAATGACTAAAGAGCAACCAGAGCCATAGGAACCTATGAGATAAATCAACCAAACTAATATACATGTGCATGAACTTGTATTCCTTGAAAAAGTGCATTAGTGGGCCAGGGATTTAGCTCAGTGGTTCACCTGCCTCTCAAGTGCAAGGTGCCAAGTTCGATCCCTAGTACCAAAAAAAAAAAAAAAAAGAAAGAAAAAAGAGCATTAGTGATATAGGGATAGAAATGTAAATAAAATGTAAGTAAAAATGGAGGAAGAGAGAAAAGAAAGAATAGCCAAATATTTTGAAAACTATAAAACCTAGATGCTGTGGAATTTAGCCAACTATAAGCAGGATCAAAAAAAGCTAAACAAAAGTATTGTGGAACATCAGAATTAAACTGTTTAAGACCAGTGTTAGAAAAATCTCAAAAGTAAGTCATTAACAATAAACAACAGTTAACTCATTTAATAGTAACTTCGACAGACACTTCAGCAGTAAAGAAATTAATGCAAAAAAAAGCACATTAAAAGGTGGTCATCATCATTTGGCATTAGATAAAGGCAACAGTGACTTCCCACTGCAAACTTAAAAATTGCTGAGCCAAATGGCATGAAAAAATGTGGAGCAGCTGGCATTCTTATCAACGGTTTTCATCCATGGCTCTGAGATTGCAAAATAGTAGTCACTGAGGAAAATGATTTGGAAATTTTTTACTAAGGTAAACAGACACAGCCTTTTCAGCCAAGTAATTCCATTCCTGGGTGTTTTCTCTAGATAAGTGTAAACTTCATTAAAAGGCTCACATAAAAACCTGTAAATGAATGTTGATGCCAGCTGTATTTGTGAAAGCCAAAAGCTGAAAAAATGCACGTCTAGTAAATACAACTACTTGGATGAATTTGAAAGGTGTTGTAAGAAACCTTATCTCAAATAGTTGTACATTTCCATTTATTTATATTCCCAAAAAAAACAATGGTACAACCACAGAAAATAGATCAGTGGTCTCCAGGAATTAGGGTGCGGATAAGACCTCAGTGTAAAGGAATAGTACAAGAGATCTCATTGAGTAGAACTAGTCTGTGTTCTTATCATTAGTGGCATTTCATAAATCGATACATATGTTAAATTTCAAAACTTCACAGAAAAAAGAATTGTATAATAAAAACTGTAAACATTGCTGAAAGAAATTTAAGAAAAATAATTGAAAGATATCCATATTCATGGATTGTAAGATTGAGTATTTCTATGATGTGAATATTACCCAAAGTAATTCACAGACATTCTTCGCTATCTTTATCAAAATCTCATTATGTTTTGTGGAGAAATAGAAGATTCAATCATAAAATTCATTTGAGATGTCAAGGGACTCAGAATAGTGAAACAATCTTTAAAAAAATCTGGAGAGGCCACATTTCCCAGTTTGAAAACTTACTCTAAAGCTGCAGTAATCAAAACAGTCTTATACTAAAATAATGACAGCTGTATTAGCCAATGGGATAAGCTCTAAATCATAAATATTTATGTATACAGTCAGATAAATTTTGACATGGGTACCAACATCATAAATGTGGGTAGGGTAGTCCTTTCAACAAATGTGAAATGTAGATAGGCAAGAGAATGAGTTTGGATCTTTGCCTAACACCGCATACAAAAAACAAAGACTGCAATACAATAATAGGGAAGGATTCCACAACACCCAGCTTCCAGCAATGCCGAAATTATACAGATAGAAAAACAGTACAAAAACACTGGATTTAAGTTACATTCTGGAGCAAATGAATCTAACATATACGCAGAACATTCCCTCCAACAGGTGCAAAATCCACATTCTTCTCAACTGCACACTGAACATTTTCCAGGATGATCATATTTTAAGCCACAAAATAAGTCTCAACTCTTAAGTAGACTGAAATCATATGAAGTATTTTTCCTGACCACAGTGACATAAAACTGGAAAGTAATAATAAGGGGAATTTTTAAAATGCGTGGATCTTTTTGAGTGTTGACTTTATATCCAGCTATGCTACTGAGTTTGGTTATTCATCTAGAAGTTTTTGGTGGGGTTTCTGAGGTCTTCTATGTAGAGTATCATGTCATCCGCATATAATGATAGTTTAACTTCCTCCTTTCCTACCTGTATTCCTTTTATTTCTTTTTCTTCTCTAATTGCTGTGGGTAATGTTCTCAGACCTGTGTTGAATTGGAGTGGTGACAGTGGACATCCTCGTCTTGTTCCTGATTTTGGTCTGAAAGCTTTCAGTTTTTGACCATTTAGTGTTATATTGGCTGTTGGTTTATCATAGATGGCTTTTATCAGATTGAGGTAAAGACCATGTATTCAAAATATCTGTACAGTTTTTATGATGAATGGGTGTTCGACTTTGTCAAACTTTTTCTGCATCTGTTGAGATGATCATGTGATTTTTGTCTTTGACTGTGTTGATATTGTGTATTACGTTTATTAATTTATGTATGTTGAACCATCCCTGCATCCGTGGGGTGAATCCTACTTGGTCATGTTATAGAATTTTCTTGATGACTTGTTGCATTCTGTTTGCCAGAATCATTTGCATCTATGTTCTTTAGGGAGAATGGCCTGTAGTTTTCTTTTTGGATGGGTCCTTCTCTGGTTTTGATATCAGGGTGATACTTGCTTCCAGCAATGATACTGAGAGTATTGCTTCCCTGAATTAAAGACCCAGTCCAAAAATGGGCATTTGAAATAAATAGATACTTCTCAGAGAAAAAAGAAATGACAAATAAATATTTGAAAAAATGTTCAACATCACTAAGTTATCCGAGAGGTGCAAATTAAAATGCTGAGATTCCATCTCACTTCAGAAAAAAATGGCTATTATCAAGAAACCAACCAATAACAAATGCTGGTGAAGCTGTGAGCATAAAGAAACCCTTCCCCACTGTTGGTGGGAGTGCATACTGGTGCAAGCATTGTGAAAATCAGAGTAGAGATTCGTCCAAAAATTAGAACTAGAGGTCCCATTTGACCCAGTTATTCCCCTTCTGGGTATCTTCCCAAAAGAATTAAAAGCATCATACCACAATGATATGTGCATACCCATGTTTATAGTGATGCAGTTTGTAATAGCTAAATCTTGAAATCAACCCAAATGTCTATCAACTGATGAATTGATAAAAAAACATGTGTGTTTTTTTATACAATGGAGTACTACCTAGCCATAGAGAAAGATAAACTTGAGACATTTATATTTAAATGGATGCAACTTGAGACTATACTCTTAAGTGAAATAAATTGGACATGCATAAATATCACATTGTCTCAATGGTGTGAGAAACTGAAAGGGTAAATTAGGACCAAAATGTATAATAGCTAATATGAAATAGGAAGAAACTGTTCAAAAGGAAAGGGAAACTGTGAAAGAGGGAGGGGGAGAAGAAAGGAAAAGTGGAAGAAAACCCAAGAAAACAAGGAAAAAATTGTAAACAAAGCTTTTGAAAATAAGGCCAGAGGGCAGGTTGAAGGGAAGGAAGAGGATTGTGAGAAAAAGGAAACAAGATATATATCAAGTACAGGCATAAATTCCCTTTGATGAATGTGATCGTTATATATATTTAAATTGTTGCAATACAGTTAATTTAAAAATACATGGAGCTCAAACATTATGTTTCTGAACAACCAACTTGTCAGTGTAGAAATTAAAAGGAAAATATAAAACATTCCTGAGACAAACCAAAATGTCAACACACTGTACTGAAATTTGATGACACTACAAAAAGGTGTTCTAACAGGGAAGTTTATAAAAGTACAGGTCTATATTAAAAAAAAAAACTTTGCAACACTGGAAATTAGGAAAATAAGAGCAAACAGCCTAAGTTTCATTTAGTAAGTATGAAAGGTCAGAGTAAAAGTAAATAAGATACAGATAAGTTTTGCTGATCTTTTCTATTGTATTTCTTAAGTTGGATTTTTGAAAAGGTAAGGATCAAATTGACAAACATTTATCTAGACTAAGAAAAATTGCAAATTAAAAGATAATTTCACTTAAGAGTATAGCCTACACATGTGTAAATACCAAATAGTTTCTCTGGTGTGAGAAACTGAAAGTATAAATAAGGATTAAAATGATTAAAATGAATAATTGATAATTTGAAATAGGAAGAAAAGGTCCAAAGGGGTAGGGGAAGTGGGAGGAGAAGAGGGAAGGAAAGAAGGGAAAGGAAAAATTATGAGAAAAGGAAAGAATGGAAACAAAGTCTTTGTAAATAGGGAAGGTGGAGGGAGTGAAGGGAGTACAGGGAATGGGGAAAAAATAAGAACCAGGATACATCATGTAAAGGTACAAGCACCCAATGATAAATGTAAACGTATACCTAAAATGAACCAATAAAAGAATTTAAGAAAAAAAAGATAATTTTAATTGATAACAGAACTACAATTTATCAGAAGAGACTATCATGAACAGTTAGAAGTCATATAATTGAATAGCCTAGAAGTTGATAATTTCCTTGGCACATGCAACCTACTAGGATTGAATTGTGAAGAAATAGAAAATTCTGACCAATAATGGATAAGGAGATTGATTCAGTAATGAAAAAAGTCTCCACCAAGAAAAATCCCAGGACCTGATGGTTACACTACTGAACTTTGTCAGACATTAATAGCCCAGCATTTTCCTGACACAGAAGTCAGACAGACAAGGGCATTACAAAAAATAGAAAAGTATAGCCCATTGTACTCAGTGAAATACTATCTGGCTGTAAAAAGAATAAAATGTAATCATTTGCAGCAACATGGATGAGCCTGGAGGCACGTTAAGAGAAAAAAGACAGGCGCAAAAATAATTCCTCATATATGGAGTCTAAAAACCTAGGTTTTGTAGAAATAGAGTGGCATATTATTTATTAAATGTTGGGGTTGTTGAGATGGGAGAATTGAGCAGATATTAGTCAAGGAATAAATCTCTGTTAGGGGGAATAACTGTAAGATTTCTTGTACAACTTTGTGACAACAGTTAATAATATATTATGGTATTGAAAAATACCAAGAATGAATATAAAGTGTTTGTATCATAAAAGTGATGACTGTGTTAGTCTTTTAATTGGTTTGAGTCAATCATTCCACAATCTATATATACTTCAGCATATACAAAATAATTGCATATCATTTATCAATTTAAGAAATAAAAAATACTCCTAAGAAAATATCCACGACATTAGATTTAGCAGTAATTTTTTAATACAACACCAAAGGCACAGGCAATTAAAGAAAAAATAGAAAAGTTGGACTTCATAAAGATTTAAGCATTTTTGTAGGTCAAAGACAAAATCTATGTAAAGGCAACCCACAAAGAGAGTTTACCAAAAATATTTGCCAACTATATATCTAATAAGGGATCAATATTCAAAATATATAAATAACTCCTAAAATTCAACAGAAAAAAATAAACAACCAAAATATACACCCAAACTGGTGGCCATGTTTGTAAACTGTACTTCAAAAAGGATGATTTTAAATAGAACGATAATTATTTTTGAGTATAGACATGCTCATTTACTCTTCATATATGCAAATGGTAAATTAGAACAGAGCACACAATTTTGTGATAAGAAATCTTTGGGTACTGTGGAGATAGATTTCAAGAGTAGCAGAAACAGATGAAGAGTTGCAGGATACAGAAAATACTTAGAAAAAAATAAGTAACCATTTGCTAGAGAAATGTGACAGTGAAACAAAAGAAGATAGTTGGAAAAGATTCAAGTGATTTTGAAGATTTTCTTCGAAGGGAAATCTATATGTGTTAGGAGATGCTAAAAAAGACAAAATAACAACCATTGGAGACTTTTAAATGAAGAGGCTTGATAGAGATAAGAGAATGAGAAAAAAGGCATTTTGAGTCAAGAAGGGCTCATGCTAAATAAAGAAGTTCACTTTGGAAGATAGCAGAAACAGTTCTAATTTCAGATAATTTATACGCTAGGAATAGATACGGGTTAAGGGTTAGTGGAATTTTACGTGTCATTTTCTCAGTTTAACCTTCCAGATTATAATTCTTTATTAGTTAATTCTGAGTCCAAAACAATAGCTACCAAGAGCTTGTAAAAATCATTTTTCCTTACAAATAAATGGAAATTCAGTAATCTCCAAAATAAAACATATATTTGCTAATTTGATGTTGAGAAAATTTTTTCCATCATAGGCAAATTCGAACATGAAAACAGTATGTTTTTATCAGACCTAAAATCTTTCAAACTGCACAGTCTAATTGAGGAAATTTTCAGCCAATAATAGTGGTTAATACAAAGACTTATGGTTTGTCAAAGAGAATGGTTTTAACCGATGCCCTCCAATACAATTTTGTCATCAACTAAAATATTTATGACTCATTATGACAAAAATATTTCTGTTCCTTTACTAACTGGGATGAGCCAGTGTCCCAAAAATCTAATCTAAAATCAGGTATTGATGACAAGTTAGTGAAACCATGTGTACTAAAGAATTTACTTTGGAAGTGCGTATAGAACAGAGTAACAGGTCATCTTATCTCCCCGGAGGAAACACAGAAATAAAGCGTACAAGAATGCATTTGCACAGTGATAGGAAATATAAATAACAAAATAAAAATTCAAAGTAGACCAGAGGAATTGCCACTTAAAAGTTGAAAATGGAGGATCTGAAATATATGCTGTATGATTAACTGAATATGAATAATTTGCCATTAGTGGAAGTTGAATAGATCATCTATTTTGATCTGGTGTATAGGTCCCTTATCATGTATTTTGCAACTTTTTAAAATGGAAATTACTTTCTCTTGTTTTGATACAGGTAGTATTCTTATAATTTTTCAGCAAATAGGCACAATTCCAATAGACGGGGTTATTTACAGTCATACTAAGGCAACTGGTATAAATTTGGATTGGTTTGGCACATCAGGCCATTTGAGAGCTTTTGACATGGGTAATAACAACCTGAAGAAAAATCTGTGTGTTCCATGAAACATAGGACATCTGTATTTGGAAGGTATACATGTAGTTTATATTAAGAAAAGAGTAGTTCTGTACATTATTAAAAAATTGCATATGATTACATATAATGTCTACACACATGATAAACTACATGGAATTTTTCACAAAACTAAACTTGAAGTCAGTCTACCCAAGGAGATATTATACATACACTAGAGAACTATGTAAATAACTGGAAAGGAAAAAGTATATTGGATATTTTAAAACGGAAAATGCATTGTTGAGCAGTTCTATCATATTACAGTGATTAAATTTTCTAGCTACTTTATAGGAAGTGTGGTAAAAAATAATGTATTCAAATTTTTTTCTAATTTACTATAGTAAAAAACAAAATGCCATTGATACTCTTTTAAATACTACCCCTTGCTTCAAACATACTTATCCTGTCTTGCCACTTTCTGAAGCAGTTCTTGGAAGTCCTTTTTTCATGAGTATCTTTAGTTACACTGTCATGGCTACCTCAGTGTCTAGAATCAATTCCAAATGTCTACCTTTCATGGTAATTTTTGCTTTGAGGAAGAGCAAGAAGTCACATGGTACCAGATCCAGGGATTAAGTGGGAAGAGGACCCACCTCAGTGTTTTTACAAGCCTGCCTTTCCATTGTATAGCACTCAGCAGTGACAGTCACCTTATTTTTTATCACAGTTCATAAAGATATTCAGGAAAGAAGACACCAAGAACTGTTTCACAACGTGGCTATAATAATGGGTTAAGTGTCTTCGAAGTTACAGGGAGTATTTGGGGGCATTACTGAGAGTCTGTCTTTTACTATAATAATTTTTAAAAATTTTTGACATTCCCCACATAGTTTAATCACTCCTTGTATATTACATATTCAAAGAAAATTTCAGAATACTGTTTACTTTTTATTTCTGTCTTAAAGAACAGATAGAAATCTTACACTCAGATAATCACACTAGAACCTCACCTTCTGTGGTCCAAGGTGACAGTTTATCAGGATGATGAGTGATATTAATATATAAAACACAAGCAGTTATGGAAAAGAATCCTAGATAAAAACAGTTGACTACTGTAAATTATGAAATGTCATCATCTGGGAATGTCATTAAAACAACAAGAATAGCCACTTCGCTACATAAAAATATCTTGTGTTCCAATAGTTAAATGAGTAATTTATTCAGGCAATGAAACACAAGCCATGTATGGGTTATTCTTGCATTCTTCTCAGTTAAATAATAGAAACAATAGATATACAGCCTTATGTACATTTTGGTAGTATTTGTAAGTATGGAAGAAACAAAAGCATTTTGCCATGGTGATTTATGTTTACATACTGTAACTGCATAATTCTGTGAAATTAAATTTTCAAATCATTGAAGAATGTAAAAAGGGTTTCAAATAAGTATTAACATAATTGAATTACTTTTTAATAACCTTGAAATAACCCATTTACCTACATATTTTTGGCTACTTTAAGACTTTATATCATAAACTTCTGTGAAGATTGACCTATTATCTCAGACTAAATTTCTCTTGATAGCATAAAATTATAGTTTGTTGTAGCACAGTGTACTTTTTCTGCAGAGCATGCATCAAAGTTGTAATGGTAGCCAATATTCAAGTTGTTGATAAAGTATCTATATTCTGTCAGACTTTAAGCTCTAAGAGAGTCCTAGGAACTAACACAGGACCTAGCACATAGTATACCCAGGAAAATATTTGTTAATAGATGAGAGGGTAGTAGAACAATTGAAGTTGTTTTCTGTAGTCAAGTAGATTTCAGTACTTGTAAATCACTTCAATGATAGAAGAGAAAGATGTAATTTATTTTAAAATACCAAGGAAATACAATTTTCCTTGATTAACTCCTTCCAATACTGAATATATTATGGGTGATAGTGACAGTAATAATTTTTCTTTGCCCAATTTATATTTCAATACAAAAATTCAAATTTTGCTTATCTTATATTTTACAAAGCAGTTATTTGTTGACATTTACCCTGGTATTACTTTATCTCCAACCAGATTGTTAAAATGAAATTTGGTAAATAGCAGTGCAATATACCCAGAACACATAGTGGACAACATATTGGTCAGCTTTACACCTGGCCGAGAAACCAAGCATAGTGAGGCCTTTAGGCAGCAAAGCCAGAAAAGCTCTTCTTGGTTCATACTTATTACTGAAAATTATGTAAAGGTGGCATATACAAATGGGGATACAAAGGCAGGAATAGGAAATCTGACAAATGCATGTATTCTAGACAAAACAAAACAAAAAACTAGATCCTAGCCATTCTTAAAAGAATTTTGGATAGGGGACAAAATTAAATCACGAATAAAAGACAGTCTGTCCATTATATACAGCAAAGGTTAAGTAGGAAGAAAGCTTTGGGACAGAACAACTAAAGTTTATTGAATAAATATGATGTTAAATTAGGGTTTAAGTGTGAACAAAGAAAGGAAAAATACAGTTGAAAAACAATTTCTACTTAAAGTATGTAAAAGTGAAAAGAATATCCATATTACTAGTAATATCTAAATTGAGTTTGATACACCAATACAACTGCAAGGATATGTACAAGCACATTTCTTTCCTGACCCTGCATCTGTGCTATCCAGAACTGTTGTTCCTTTCTCTCTAGTTTCAGACTGTGAGGTCAGGCCCAGTGCACGTCAACTGTGGCTATCAATCTCCCATCTGTCTTTCTCAGGTATCGAAACACAGTTTTCCACATTATAAATGCTCCTTAATCAGATGAGTTGTCATAACTTAGGTGGACTCCAGATCACAGGAGAAATAAACCACTAAGGACTAACTCTTGCTAAATAAGCCAGAGGAAATGAATGGACATTTCCTGACTTGCACCTAGAGAGATTATCCACTTCCACTGTCTGCCATTTATTTCTATACTGTACATCATACCCATGTCAGGTTGACTTTTAAATGATAATTTTAATACTTAATGAAATATTTTCTAATTCTTAAAAACTATTTGAAATTTCTTTTAAGTGTGTGTGTGTATACAGTTTGAATTTAAGTCTTTTTCATGAGAAACTCAATTCCAAAAGTAAAGACCACCAGTTAGTTATGGAAAGGTCTGGTGCAGTTAAATTCAATACACCATATTATAGACTGTTTAGTAATATTTTTATAACAATTTTAGATTAGGAAATACGTTGAGAAATATAAGTGAAAAAATATGAAATGTTACACTAATATAGGATAAATTATGATTTCTATGTTTTGAGGTGTCCTCATAATACTCTAAAATATTTTTGTGTGTAAATTGTTGCCTCTGGAATTCAGACCTCAATGCAAAGATAGATAGAAGAATAGATAGATAGATAGATAGATAGATAGATAGATAGATAGATAGATAGATAGAAATATATGCATGAACATTCCTGTGTAACTTTTTGTTTGAACATTTCTAGGGACAGAATTTTATCGCCTTACAGCTCCTATGAGTGGCCTTTCTAAATTTAAAAAAATGTTCCATTTCTTCTACCTTCTCAAATTTAGTTTAATCTTTCTCCTTTCTCCAGTAGCTCATCAGAAAACTTCATATATTCAGAATAAGCTTCTTTGGTTTCTGATTATTTGCTAGGCTTGTATCACCCTGAGATTTTCTTCTAGATGAATTTTCCTCTAGATGAATTCTGTTTCATTTATGTCCCTCTGAAATTGTTGTGCTATAGAAACATAATTTTTCATACTAACAGGATAATGCAAATCAAGATTATGGATGTTTTTCATGTATGGTAAAGTGTTGGTCATTTAAAATCATTTTCCTGTTTCAACTCTTTTAGCTAATGTGTATTTAGAGCTGTGACCTCTGTGGACTTTTCCTAGGGAACTAATCTTTTTTCCATTGTATATACTATTTTTCTGTGTAGCTCAATTGTCACTCTTTTATATAGACATTGTCCTTTTATTTATATTTATGCTTTTAATCTATGTTGCTTAGCATCCAACTAACATAATTCATTGTAAAATAAATATAAACTCTAGTGTAAAAAGTGTTTTTTGTGAAAGCTACAATTTAGATTTGTGATACCAATTTTACCGTCTATAGGATTTTCTCTTTCTCTTCCATATAGAAATATGACCTGTCATGCATGATATACCTATCAAAATACCTAAACTGTTGTTCTGTCTCTAGTCTATATAGTTGTTCTGATAATACTAAGTCCAACTGAAAATATTTTTGTCATTAAGCATATCATTTTAACTTTCAAATTACTTAAAAAGATTATAGAGGTAAACGCAAAACAATGAAGCATTCAATTGAAAATTATTACATGAAATTTGTATTTCTATTTACATTTTTGTTTTGTTATAGAGAGGTTTCTTGGGGCTAGGTATACTCTCAGGAGAACAAGATGTTTGTATCAATTTAAACATCCTATTTTACAAATTGAATAATTTAATTTTTATTGCTAATCTCAGAATGATTCCTAAGTCAGTTTTTCACTAGAAATTAATAGCTATGCATTCCTTAAAGTTAAATATTTTCAGTTGGTACTTTTTAATTCCACCATTTTCTTATAATTGGGATAAGAATTACTTTAATGTCATCATTCATCTTCCTTAGAGAGTCTGTGTTCAAAGGTGGTTCTGAAATAATCTTTGGTCTCCTCACTTAAAACTGATATATTTATCTGGTTGGATCCTCCAATAGAACTGAGACTTCTCTAGTTTATGGAACATATCTGTTTCATATTTGTCCCCTGGCATACAGTGCACGTGCACAGTTATTTTTAGGACTGAATCATTGAATGCCTTTAATTCTTGGAAATAACTAGCTGCTCCCTTTTTAATATTTTTATGGCAACTTATTTGGTGCTATTTATAGATCTCCCAATTCATGTAATTTCAAAAGATAACTGATATTTATTAAAGATCTGTATCATATTGTGAGAGAAATTTTAAAAATATTATTTTATATTTTTAGCTACAAGGTTTTTTTGTTTTATTCCAAAGCAGCTCACATATTGCCTTTTTCCTTTTTTTGCGGGGTGGGTGGGTACTGGGGATTGAAAGCAGAGAGCACTGAGTTAATCCTCAACCTTTTTCCTTTTCACAGTTTTATTTTGAGACAAGGTCTCACTAGGTTAACGAGGTTGGCCTCAAACTTCCAATTTTCCTTTCTCTGCCTGAAATTACAGGCATGTGCCCTTTCTTTCTTGTGCATTGTTGGACTATTTTCTGATATACAACATATAATTTCACTTTGAATTGTGGCTAGGTGTGATTTGCATTTTCAGATTATGCAAAAGAATTTTGTTAATTCAGTGATCTGTACTTTTTGTTTACATTATTGATAACATGCTATTCATATATGTTACTCCTTGGATGCAATTTTATGTTTATAATTCTATAATTCTTGAAAATATTTTCAGTGTTATAAAACTCAAGGAACTTCCAAAAACCTCTTTCACACCTAAGTATTAATTAAACTGGACTAGTTGATTATCCCACTATTTAACATTTTGCCTTAATTGGAAGATTCACTACAGAAATTCGACTTGGGTCAAATTTGACAATTTATTGCTTTGAGAAGATATAAGGAGCTTTATAGGTGTCTACTTTGTTTTCTGGGGTACTTAAACATTTTAAGCCTGTAATTATTGTGTAACATTAATATGCTCTTGAAAATAAGTGAATCACTTCACCTGACTGACCTCTACTTGAGTCTGCCTTAATCTTAAAGCATTTTCTTTTTTGTTCTGTATGCCTTAATCACAATAATTATTAAATAATTTCCTTCTACTAAATTTTTTGGCTTTTGCCTTTGACTTCATGATGTATTTGATGAAGAGTGATACATACCATTTCCATTTTATATCATATATTTACTTAAATATTTGAAAAAATAAACACTACATACACCAGAATAGTAAAATGAGAATTTAAATGTGTGTATTACTACAAAGTAACTTTAAATTTGTTTAAATATGAGAATGTATATTTTAAGTATATTTATTTGAGAATTTAAATAAATTAAAGTTAGAATTTAGGTATTATGGAACTTTATATAAATTATACAGTTATACATGCTGTATATAAAAGGATAATTCTATATTTTATACAATATGTTATTTTTAATATGAAGGCATTACTATTACTTTTTTATTTAAATATAGCTGTATAGCTTAATCATAAGACTAACTTGGCATATATTTCCTTTTGGCAATTAATACCTCTTTTAATGATGTACATGATTAAGGCATTAATATTGATGTTTACTTGGGACTGGAGTCTTTTGTGCAATGTCAAATTTGAACTAGTCATAGCTCAGTAGTTTAGAATTGAAGCTTTTGGAATTCAAAGAAGCTCAGGGAAAAAAGAAAGTTGTACAGAGGAGTGATAGAGGAATAACAGTTGGCTCAATAATTAAATTTAACCCAAAGAGAATTGCAAGGTCAAGATGATTTATGATGGTGAAAATGTCTTTTATTTCTCTTATATTATCCATATTCATTGCTATTGGTTTAAATCAGGAAGTCAAGATAATGGCAGACCATTCAGTTCAATAAACTTTTGTAGTTAAAATCTCCGGTCTAATATTACAGATGAAAGTATCTCATACAGACCTCAAAAATAGTTTTTTGATGGGGAGGAAGCATAGTGCTGTGTTGTAATTCTTTTCCCTATACAGTACTCTTACAGGCTTTCATCAGTATATACTTTTATGCTTTATCTCTTTAACTCAGCTATTAGCTCCTTCAAACCAAATGCTGTGTTGTCTCTGATTTTCTCTTGAATCCTTCCTTAATGCAAGGAGTATAAGAGCAGCTTGATCATATTTCTTAAATCAATTATTTAAATGAAAAATTATCAAAAAAAGCTAACCTCAAACTTGATAAACACCAAGTAATTTATAAATTGTAATCCATTTTAATATGTATAAATGAAACAGTATTTCAATGGAATGTGCAAAAAGAAGTGAAAAATAATGAAGACAAAAGAATGGCATAAAGAATTTGCCAAAATATTTTTCCTGATATGATATGACATTTTTGATAGGATAACACAAATGTGGTTTCTAAAGCATAAGCAATAAAAGAGTAAACTTAAGGTAATGCATCACAGTTAACAGATGATAATAATAATGGTACTAAGGCATTTAAAATAGTTCCCTTGGCTTGGTTCATGCAACAGTCTGATCATTAGCACAATTTATGTAGGACCCATCACCATATGTTCATTTTTTATTGTTATCTGTCATTCTGTAGAATTATATGTACGACTTATGAGCTTCAAACTTGACATTTTGCAAATAATTCTCAAGATTCCTAAGCTATATCAGCATGTGACAAATAAAATTTAGAGATATTGTTTTAATACACCAGTCAACATGATTATTTGGGTATTTTATAACTAGAGTTACAGTTCACTTCACTTCTGGGGTGATCTAAACATTTTAGGTTTATAATTTAAAGCATTTAGTCAACCATTCACATTTGGAAATGGAGTTTTGCTTCCTATGAACATATGGAATTTCACCGTAGGAGACATGCAGTATCAGATTACTTTGAAATCACTTTTAAATTAATATTAATTTCTTTATGAATCTTTGAAAATATTTCATGTAAGACAATACCATTAATTACCTTTTAAAATCATATTTATTTTAATAAATGTTTAAAATCTTATTCAAAATCTTAGACCCAGATGTGTTTTATAATTCAGATATTTTGAGAATTAAGAAAGCTAGTAGGTATAAACTTCGTAAACACATTGACAAATCTGCAGTGACATATGGATATTCCCACTAAGTGGTATAAAGACTGAATAACATCATATTCTGGCATAATTTTGATGATAGTTGAGTTTGTGAGAGTCATAAAGCTCTCCTTTTTCAAGTTTTCTTTTTAGATTTTAGAATTTTAGAATATCATGGGCATTGATTAAAATGATTGCCTCTTGCAGTTGGAAACATTTTTGGCTGTGTATATATATTGTATATATTTATAGATATATAAATACACATTATACATTATATATACATTATTGTACAGATGTATATATACACAGATGTCTATATATACATATATGTGCATTATATATACATTATAATGTATATATACATTTTATAATGTATTATATAAAAATTATATACAGATATATATACAGAGGTATATATATACATTATATATACATTATATATGTGTATGCATGTTTTTGACACACATGTGCCTTGAAATGAATGTTTCACTACAATATACTCATGCCCATTTGTTTAAATGCTATCTGCAGCTATTTTTGTACTACATTGGCACGGGGGTTGAGTTGTGACAAAAGCTTATGACCACAAAATCTAAAAATATTTACTATCTTGTCCTTTAACCAAAAAAAGCTGATTCTTGATACATATATTATACCCAGAGACTTCAGTTTAAAGAAGGTAAGACTGTGACAAGGTTATGATAACTGAGGTCTTAGAGAACTACAGAAATCAGTAAATGGATGAAGTCTCACTGTCTTTATAGTAGAGAGGTGTTTTTCTAGTTAAATTTGTTAATCTTTGACATGAAAGTAAGTTGTAATAATTTAATTACATTAAAGTGAGCTTTTTCTTAATGCATGAACTTCATAATGTTTTAGTTTCTTTAATATTATAATAGACTCCAATTGTAATGGATTTAAATTAAAATCTCTGAAGGAATATATAGGCAAATCTTAAAATATTCCATCCAAATAGGAACTACTACCTCTATACATTTAAAATTACTTGTAACAACAATAATGAAAATGTAAATCTTCATTGTTATTTCAAATGTTATTGTAGTGTTGATTTTATTGTTGTTCTTTTGGTTTGGGTTTTCTTGATTTTAAATTTGAGAGCCTCACTGATTGCTTACTTCACTGATATTTGAGGATTAGACCTTACTAAATTCAGATAAGTAAAATGTTAGCATTGAAAGTAGTTTTTACAGAGAGGAGCCTACCACACTGGTAAAATAAGAGACTAAAGGACATGTTTCAGATTAAAAAGTGAAAGAATTGTGGAAAAATGTAGATAATGCTATTGTGCTGAGAGTTCTATGAGCATTGCAGGAGTCTTAAAAATACCTTTTATAATGATGCACTGTGTCTTAGAATGTATCACGACATCATATGAAAAGTAGAGAATAGGGAGTTTTTTAAAAATTACCAGCTGTACACCACTGAAACTAAGGCAAATAAAGCACAGTGAACAATTTTCCATTCTTCATACTTCACAACACCATATTCCAACTCCCATTTTTTTTCTGATTTATACTTCTGTAGGCCTTAAACATTTCCCTTCCCCTTTCTGTGTACATAGACTCAGCATCATCCAAATTAGATGTCACAAACGCCATAAATGATCCTAGGTAGAGTTACTTACTAGCCTTTTTGTGCTTCCACATTTTGTATTTTTTATAAAGAGTCTATATCATACTTATTTGTTTAGTCTGTTCCACTGTCTTCACTTCTTTTTAAACTTAATACCTTTGATGATGTTTGGCACATTTTGCATTATGCTCAACATACGATTTTTTACTAAGTTGGACTATTCTTCAAATGTTCTTATTTTTCCTCAGAATCTTAGATTTATTTTTCACTTACATAGTTAGTGAATGATGATTTATAGATTTGTTGATTAAACTAATATTTGAGAACATATTCAACACACCTAGTTCATGGATATTTGCCGAATTCTCCTCTTTTGTAAGAGGACCCTTACTAAAAGAAATCGTTGACATATCTTAAAACAGAAGCCCCACCCAAGAGTATGATTTCTTGCTTGTCCTTATAATGCTAAATACCCTTGACCTCCAACCATGAGGAATATTTAACTAGAGATGAAATTTCTCCGTAGTATTTTCACTGGATCATCACATTTAGCTATTGCATAAACTCAGACCTACAGATTTACATTAGAATCTGACCACTGTTTATTATAACAGCAACACTGTATTTTCTGTCGTCCTTGTGCTAATGAAAATAGAAAGGCATACTTCTAACTTCACGGTGATTTTATTGGTTTCTAATCTGACTTAGGTAGCCTTTGTTGCAGGGCTTTATATTTTGTATTGCTTTGTTTTTTACAAGAGGAGGAGGTAAAGTTCTCAAAGTAGAAAATGATTTCCTGTTCCTATTAAGTGTTAAACCAAAACTGCCAATTTTTTAGGTACTAGTTTTCTAAACAGTATCCATCCTGTTTGCTCTCTGGATTGGACCACATTAAAATTGTCTATGTAATTAATGTTCTCAAGTACTTTTATCTTAGCCACTTATCTATCTGACTTCCTCTACCAATAATATAGTTCTAAACAGTTAAAAGCTCTTAGTGAACAGTTTTTCCACTATTAGAGTATCTCCTACTTGCAAGTCTCCTTTTACTTAGGCCTTCATATGTATATTGCCTGCAATTCACTTCTTCATTTTATTAATTGGCCCACAATCCTAACTGGAGTTTTGTTGGGGAGGCACATATGCACAGCTCCTTTGGGTCTACTTCTTAACTCAAAAGCACAGAGTATCATCTAGGAATGCCAGTGCTATAATCTGTCCTTAATATCATGTCCCTCATTTTATAATTTGTTCTAACATCTTCCTCTTAACTCTCAAAACCATTTAATTTTTTTATGCTTAAATTCTTTTATTTTCAGTATACTACTGTATACATTTACATTTACATTTATCATTGGGTGCTTGTACCTGTACATGATGTATCTTGCTTCTTTTTTTCCCCCCATTCCCTGTGCTCCCTTTACCCCTTCCACCCGTCCCTATTTACAAAGACTTTGTTTCCATTTTTTAATTTTTTCTTTCAGTCTTTATATTTCTTTGATTTTTTTTACATAGCCCTTAAGTTCCACTTTCAAATACCCCTCTAATCTATTCATCCATTCCTCAAGCTGTAAAATATTTTCAGTTTTTCTCTTTGTTCCCTGCTCCCTCTGTACTTTTTGCTTAAGATGTTTTTCTCCTCTGTCTGATAAATACATACTACTACCTTCACCAAGAAAGCTGTCAATATCATCTAAGTTAGAATTAGCTACTCCAACCTTTCTCACAATCTTACTTTGCCATAATTTTCATATTCAATTACTTATATAGTTCTGTAGTGAATATAAAATGGGCTTCCTAATTAGATGATGTGACTTCAGGTCCCAATTTCAACACTTACTGAATGAAACACTTAGAATTATTCACTGAATCACTCCATTTTTTATCTGTCAACCAAGATAATGATAACTAGTTCAAAATTACTAAAAGGACCAAATGAGACAGAATATATAAAAGTGATTTGTCAATTATAAAGCATGTAAAATTTAGATAATATTATATTTGAATCATAACAATACTTGGAAAAGTGTCAATAATAACATCTTGTTTTTTAATATACATTTTTAAGTTCCAACAGTATACTTTGCCTTTAAGGAGCCATATTGAATGAATCAAATTAATTATAAATTTCCTGCCAGATGCTAAAAAGATAAACTAACCTTGAGACATACATTTATATTTATATATGTATAGGATTGTTAGCATCAGTAAATAAGTAGGCTTTCTTGAGCTTATAATAGTTACTCAGAATCATCCATTTTCAGTCTCTGGTAGAACTTTGGCCTTCACCTACTTGTTTTGGTAACATTTTTATTAACACATAGGTACCTAAGTTTTGAAGGTAGATAAATCTTCCAAAATTGTCTGTTTGTGTTCTTGTTGTATTTTTCCCCTTTTCTTTTGAGGAGTATCCATAGTTTATTCTGTCCAAAGCTAATTAGACAAAATATATTAGCAAAGATTTGAGGTTCTATGGAGTTGAAATTACATGGTCTTTCAGAAAATACTGAGAGTAAATAGTGTTTATAAATTGTAGTTTTGCTATCCTATCAATTTATTGTTGTTCCTTTGGAACAAAGCATTAATAAATCATTTGTTTATATTTTTCTTATGATGAAATGGCAGTATTTCTAAAAATATGAATGGTCTTTTTAAAAAGTCTTTAAAATAGAAGGTTTAAGTTTGTTTTTAAAAAATTAGTGTGAGAAATGAATATAATTGCATGGTTTTCCAACTGTATTTCAAGATATTGTGTATTAAAAGCTAATAGGCAGACTATATGGTGAATAATTTTTATATCAGAACCTTATTCTCTATGTTGATATGCATACATATCTTAATTATGACAGTGGCAATGGCCTTTTACTTAAGTTTTTCAAATAGTTGAGTGGTCAACGGGTGATAAATGTTCCATTAATCTCTCTGACTTTCTAGCTCCTGAGAATGAGAATTCCTGATCATTCTCACCAATTGTCTCTTAAATGAGTTTTTCACATCTACCTCTTATTTCATTAGTTAACTGTCTTCCCAGAGATCTGATAAAATGGAATACCAGTTCCTTTTTACAGCTTGTTCTGTCTGTACAATAAGAATTGGGTCTTTAGCAAAATAGGCACAAAAGGGTATTTATCTCCTACCTACAATAAATATACATGCTAGTGTCTACAAGACATTTGAGACTCTTTATGGAAATCACTTAAAGAAAAAAAGTTTTATTTTGACTTTCTATTTAATGAAAACTAATAGAAGACCATGGCATTTTTTACTAATAGACACTTTTATTGATTACATTTGCCCTATTTTTAGAAAGTCTTCATTTTAAAACCTTTTAATTTAAGAAGTAATGAAAAATCTTTAGAAATATATTTTAAATTAGCAAACATCATGATTAATATACTCATCCAGGGTATTAATCCTTCGTTACATCTTCCTGTATTTTGGCATTTAAAAAAAAGAACTAGCAATTATGTTTTGCCCCCTTATTTTATTGTGTTGTACAGCACTCATCCTTTTAATTGGAAAAAGGCTCGATGTCTAACTTTTAAACTGTTTACACAGTGTTCTCTTACTTTTAGAATAGGAATACTGCTGTGTCACAAAGTATAATGAAGATTAAATGAGCCCATGTACATATAGCACTTGACACAGTGCACAACAGATAGTACATGATCAATGAGTAATTGTGATTATTACATACACTTTACTTCAGTTTTTCTGATATCTGTTCTGACAGTTTAGAAGCATTTTTAAAGCTATAGGAAATTACCTATTTGCAAATTATTTTAAATTGATCTTTTAGAAAAAAAATTTAGGCAAATTTGCAAGGATAATGTTTCTTTGCTCCAAGAGACAAGCATATAGCAAATATATTTCAAGTAAAAGCAGTTCTAACTAGCTTATCAATAATAATCACCCTTCACCTTGTTTAAATATTTTTAAATGCCTTGATCAAATAATAACTGAAACAGGAAGCCATTTTTAGTAATTTTCACATCATCTAAATTAATCAGAGTATATTAAAATAAATTTTAAAAGTATGTTAGTGAATGTTCTCATTCACTTTATTTTAGAAATTTCGTTTTAAGTAAGTTAAAACTACATAATGACCTTGGTATGGTGATTTCTGCAGTTGTAACTTCATTTGTCTTAATCTTTCTTTGTTGTAGGCCTTGTCTGTATGAAGTCCAGCACATCCGTGGTTGAGCTTGTTATGCTGCTTTGCTCTCAGGTACAGAACCTCATTTTCTTGATTACATTAGGCAATAGAAGGATTTTTTGTGTGTGTGATTAACAAAATGAATTTACATGTTTATATATGTATGCACATATAATATTTAAAACTTCATTTATTTTCACGAAGTGAATAAAATAGTCTATACTATATTACCATGTAAATAGTGTCTGATTCTCGATCTCCTACTTTCTTTAGCTTAGTCTCTTGCATCCTCCCTATCCTTTTATTGTTCCCTATTGTTTTATCTGCATGTGTGTATGTGTGTGTTTGTGCATATTTGTTAGGTCTTTAACTGTCTTCCTTAAGTCCCACCTTTTAAAATTTGAAACTTATTACATTGTGTCTTCATCTACTAAATTAGATGTAATAAAAAGTATTTTTTACACGAAGTAGCTAAACAAATACAGCTCATTAATGAATGGTCTTTTATATATAGCTTTCCTTTTTTTAATGTGTAATTTGTATATGTCAGTAAATCCTAAAAACTTACTTAATGCTAATCTTTAATAACTAGAATTAAAGACAGAAATATATTTGTTGGATAATGTTTCTTTTTAACCACTATAAGAAATTAAATAAAGAGTATATACTACAGCAGTAGTGGCGAACGTTTTAGAGATGAGTGCCCAAAACTGCATCCCACAACCCACTTATTTATCACAAAGTACCAACACTGCACTTAAACTTGAACACTGGGGTTTTAGTTTAGAAAAAACAAATGACACATTGACATCTTTTGTCTAAAAGTAAAACAACACGGCTGCCATAGGTTTGCCACCACTGCACTATAGTAGTTCTGATAACTAAAATAGAAACTTTATGGTCAATTACAGCTGTATCAAGTCTTCTACTGCTTCCAGTTGTATAAATGTTAAATATTTTGAAATAAGTAATTATTACATTTATCCTTAGTTTCCTCAACAGAAAAAACAACAACATCTAAACCATTTAGAGTAACTGGCCTGAGGTCTGCCTAAAACCACAGCTAACTCCCAAATAAACAGCAATATGGCTTCAAGTGATCTCATAAAACATCACCTAAAACAAAACAAACAAAAAACTTACCTTTTGAGTTCCAGTTTTCAGGTTTACTTTCTTTAAGAATAAGTTTATAATGAAATCGTTAGATCCAGTTCCATCTTTTTAGCCAAGAAGAATGTTGATATGAATGACGTTAAAGAAGGCAACATCCCTAGCAGGAGTTCATCTGCAAAGCATTTGAAAATTTTGTCACTTAATGATGAAGCCCTGAGTTCGAGGGACATTCTGAGAGATCTCTCTGGACCTCTTATGTTCAAGAAGATCAACTTTTTTTTTTTGCCTTAAGGGTTTTAGAAAGAAATAGTTTAGAATTCATTCTTCCTTAGCCCTGGGTTTGATTGCAGTTCAGAGAAATAAAGAGGAATGTAGCATTAGGATCTAGTGTCGTTGATGGCCTCATCATCTAATCATAGGTTTAACATTACTCATTTGCTGGCTCCAGGAATTCCTGCCATTAAGGGCCCTAGAGATGAAACTTTGCCTCAGATATTGATTGAAAGGAAGAGTGAGAAATTTAAGCTGTCTATGCAGTACACTTTCAGCATTTCAGTAAAGCAATATTATAAACATGACTCTCACTTTGATTTTTAAATTGAATTTTTAAAATAAGTCAGTGTTTTATACACCGAAAATTTTAAATATTTCTTGTAGCATCATTGATTAAATATGCCTCATTTTAGTGATTTAAAAAGGTATACAAGTGGAAAATAGCTGCAATTGTCTGTTTTTATTTTCTGTTAAACTGAAATACTATAAAACTGTCATAATTAGTTGTTCCTTGGATGTTTAGAACCTGGATTTTAAGGGCACAGAATAATGGACATGTTTTCCAAGTTTCTTAAGACTGCCATTTTTCTCTACTATGCAAATTCACAATAATTTACATTGTATTTTCACCTATTAGCAAGACAAAAATAACAATAGCAGACTTCTGATAAGGATAAATAAATACAATAAACGAAGCTATGGAGGTTGCTTGGCATCACTTTCTCTAAAGCAGCATTCTTTTCTAAGGGCCTTAATGCATCTCTTCTACAATGGAGCTGATCCCTGTAGAATTAGCACAGTTCTGTAGCTGTCATCCTGCCAAGGCAGAAGTCAATCCTGATGAATCTTTAAAGCTGTGGACCCACGCACTCTTTCTGCTGTATTTTACAATCAGCCCTTTGAAAGTATTGATAGTTCCATATAATGCTGAAATACATACTAATAACTAATAAAAATACTAACTAGTAACTAATAAAAATAATTAAATATGTGTTAACTATCTTGGTGCTGTCAATATTGTTTCCACAATGACAAACAGAAGTAAGATATTAGCTGTACTGTGATTTAATTCTTGCTTAAAATAACTTTCTAATACAAGTAGAATTCCCAGTTTATTTGCTTAAAATGTGCTCTTCCTCCCAAGTTTAGATAAGCCATTGAAAGATCAAATTTTGTTGGAGCAAATAGGAAGCTAAAAATTGAAAAAAAAAAAAAAAAGAAAAATGCTACTTTTTTGCAGCATTTTGTTCTTTGCTACACACATTAGATGCTTTTCTTTATATGTTTTTCATTTTCATTTTGGAAATTTCATGTTAATACTCCATATTATTAAAGGTTTTAGGTTTTCTTTCCTTCTTATTTGAGCTCCTGAACAAAATTACTTTTGCCAATAGATTGTATCCAAAATATGGTCTAAATTTACATGAGATTGTATTACAAGTTTCTGAAGGTACTTGTCAAGGATAATTCAGTTCATATGGGCAGGCTTTTAAACTCCAAGGGATATGGCATACCGTCTACTCCCCACCCTGTCCCTGTGGAATTTTACATCCCTGTGGAAAACGTATTTTAAGTTTTATGAAGATATTGCTAGCATCATTATGATTTATTTATTCTTCCTCAAGTGCTGAAAACAACTTTTATTATATTCTGGATAATTAATCCATGTAAATCTTATGACACAAAGATAAATTTTAAGAAATCTATTCTTCATTTTTAATATTTATTAAAATTATAATTATTAGCATCTTTTAAAAAAATTGTTTCCAGTTATTTTGAAGCAAAATGAACTACACTAAAATAATGGATGTATGTTATATTTGACAAAATCAAGAGCTTAATCAGTGAGATACAGTGTTTTCAACAGTTCCTTTGTATATCACAGTAATACTGTTATCTGTCATAGCTTTGCTTTAGGTTTTATAGTAATCTGTGGTTGACGTGCTTTCTATTATTCTCTATATATCCTTTTTTATTTTTAATTTCATTATACTTAGCACGTTATATTCTTTGAAGAATAGAAGACATAGTTTGCAAGTAAATTTTTAAGATACTTTAATAGCTTTTAATTGTTTCCAGATTGTTTTTCTAGGAAGTCTTTATGAGAGATACTCTAGAAAAAAATTGAGTGTTGTTATCCCATAGGATTTCTTCAAGTTTTTATAAGTAAAGCTTAGTAGATGTCAAACACATTTTCTGTGCTTTATCTTTCAATAGAAAATGTTTTATAAATTGAAAAACTTTAAGAAAGTCTCTCAGTATTTAAATACTTTGTGACTTGAAGCAATGACTAAGCAAACACATGCTTAATAAATCATATAAATCATTTTTATTCTCATTAAAAACTAAAAATGTATAAGTAACAAAAATCTTAGTTTAGAATCTATGCTTGAAATTATTAGCGTGAATTATTTTGTGGTTTTGTTTGACTTTATTCCTTTTGAAATACTTCATATACTTAAAGGGATTTTTTGTAATTTCACTGATGTCATCAAGCATAACTCAGGACTTCTAAAGACAACACTTACAAAAGAACCACAACTGAAGAACAAGCAGTCTTCTGTTTTCAAATGATCTGGGTTTTGAACATTTAATTTTTTTTCATTTTTTTCCAATTTAATACAGTTGAGTCAGATAGTACAAAACAAAAAGATGTATTTTTTTCTTCCCAATATAATAAAAATAAGATTTAAATATATACATATGTGATGACTATGGAGGCCTACTAAATAACATTCATTAATAAGTACTCAGGATTACAAGAATTTGGTTGTATATAATAAATAATACTATTAAGTGTAAGAAAACCAGAAACTAACTACATGCTTTTTTCAGGGTCTTTTGAAATATCATGAAATTCTAGTTATCATCAAATTCTCCAAATTATCAAATTAGGTCACATTTAACTCAATATTATTTTCCATAGTAGCCGTACTGCTGTACATTCCCTCCAACAGTGTACAAAAGTTCCCTTTCTCCAGGTCCTCATCAGAACTTGTCCTTTATCTTTTTGGTAATGGCTTTGCTTACTTCATTGAGACAATATCTTATTGTGGTTTTATTTGTATTTCCCTCATAATTAGTGATGTGCTCAACATATTTTCATATACCTGTTTTCCATTCCTCTGTCTTTTGAGAAATATCTATTTGAGTTTTTTCTTACATTCTGAAAATTGTTTTTCTCACTCTATTAATTCTTTTGATGTGCAGATGTTTTAGTTCCAATTAATCTCATTTGTCCATTTTTGCTTTTGTTTTCTGTGTCTTTGGCACCTTGTCCAAAAAAAGCCTTGCCCATTCCAATGTCTTGAAGCATTTCCTCTATACATGATTTTTTTTTTTTTACTAGTTACATAGTTTTGGGTCTTATACAGAGGTACCTCAGTTCACAAATTTAATTTGTTACAGGATTTTGAAAATATGGCCCCATTTGTGTTTGTGTAGGAAAGATGGTCATGGTCCCATTTGTCACCAGATGCAGTATTTCCAAACAAAAACAAAATTTTGTCAAAAGCTTCTGTTTGTGAACTAAGTTATTTGCAAACAAAAGTGTTTGTGAACCAAAGTACCACTTTTAAGTCTTTAATTCCTTTTTTCCCAAGGGAATGGTTTACAATTCAACTTTTTTTGTAATTTTATTGATACACTTTATTTGTTACAGTAAATTT
>NW_004624776.1:2115233-2153044 GCF_000247695.1 Heterocephalus glaber | reverse complement strand
ATATATCACATTTATCATGTGGGATTTGTAGTTGTATATAATATAACTTGGTTCTTCTTTTTTCCCCGTCCCCTCCCCCTTCAACCTCTTACCCTCCTTATTTACAAACGTTTTATTTCTATTTTTTCCTTCTATTCTTTTTTTCCTTTTCCTTTCCTTTCTTTCCCTCTCCCCTCTTAGTTGCTTCTCTTCCCATTTGAACATTTTCTTGTTTCCCAGTATCGATCATACATTTTGTTCCTTCTTTACCCTTTCAGTTTCTCAGATCAGAGAAACAATGTGATATTTATACATGTGTGTCTGATTTATTTCACTTAAATATTTGATCTCATGGTGCATCTATTACCTAGAAATGTCTTAAGTTTATCCTTCTTTATGGCAGAGAAGTGTTCCATTGTATAAAAAAACCACATCTTCTTTACCCATTCATCTATTGATGGGCATGTGGGCCGTTTCCAAGATTTAACTTTTATAAATTGTGCTGCTGTAAACATGCGTGTACAAACAACTCTGTGGTATGATGTTTTTAATTCTTTCAAAAAGACACCAAAAAGGAAATTAGCTGAGTCCAATGGAATGTCTAGTTTTAGTTTTTGAAGAATCTCCATTCTGAGTTCCATAATGATTGCACCAATCCACACTTCCACCAATAGTGGAGAAAGATTCCTTTTTCCCCACAGCCCCACCAGCATTTGTTACTGATTGATTTCTTCATAATAGCCATTCTTTCTGGAGTGCGATGGAATCTTAGCATTCTTTTAATTTGCATCTGTCAAATGACCAGTGACATTGAATATTTTTCATACATTTATTTGCTGTTTGTTAAGTCTTTAATTAATTTTGAAATTTTGTAACTGATAAGAGATAGGGTTCTACATGCATTCTTCTGCAGGTACAACACATTTTGAATCAGTCTTGTTTATGTTATAAATACTTTTTCTAAGTGATTTTTAGTATATTTTGTATTTGTATATCATATAACACTACATCCCTAAATATTATCTTACATCCAACCCCAGTTATAGACGTGGAAGATGGTGGATAAAAGATCAGAAATCATCAGTGTGAAAGTGTGTGTAAAATCAAAAGGGAAACAATAGTCTTATGTCTGAGTTCTCATACTGTGATACCTGTGATATCATATCTGTAATAAAATTGACACAAATAATAAGCTTTAGCCACCGGTAGGATCCTCCATAAGAGTGCTCAAATGTCTGTGGAAGAACAGAAAGAATGTATTTGGAGGTAAGGATTACTCTGGAATGCTCACAGTAGTCCTATCTCCCTGACCTAAACATCCTACCATGTTTTGCTACAAAATTGTTTTTTTCCCCACATATTTATTTTCTTATGTTTATATTGTGTGAATTCTTCAGACATTATAACAACTTTGAAAAGTAGTGAAAATAATATGTATATATTTCATAGTATTGCCACTATTACACATTCTTTTGCTTTTGGTAGATCTTCCTTTGAAGCTAGTTTGTTTCAGCATAAATTATTTTTAATTGGCTATCTTGTAGCAAGTAATTTTCTGTGTCACTTTTTTTCAATTGCTAATTTCCTCACAATAATTTTTTCAATGGTTATATTGTTATTGCTAAAGTAATTATAGATCACAGGGAGTTGCAAAAATAGTACATAGAATTTCATGTACTTTTCCCCAAGCTTTCTCAATAAAGACATTATGTAATATTAGTACAGTGTCACAGCCAGGAAATTAGTATTAGTATTAGTATTAGTACAATTCAGTAGTCTAGACTACAGACATTATTCCACTTTCTCTGTCTTTACATACGTTCTCTTATTAGTTAAATGAAGTTTTCTTCCATATATTAATGCAATAATAATTCAGATCTTCCAGTTAATAGATGCTGTTACTTCAGATCTTTCAGTTATTTCAAACTTGTTTCTTTCATGAAGCTTTTTTTTAGTATATAGTTCTAACCTCTTCAACATTCCCTTAGCATTCTGGTGCTGGACAGGAAATAGAGGTACCTATTTATTTATTGTAAATGGATATTCTTTTATATGATAAAGACATATAAAAGACATTTTCTTTATCTGTTATATTGCAGTTTTCTATAGAATAGACCTCATTTCCAGCATTTCCTTTTTTAAAGCACTCTATGCAACCAGTTGAGAAAATAAGTTTTACATAGCATTATCATAAAAATTATCTGCCATTTACTTTTTAAAATATTGTTTATTTAAATAATCTAAAAAGAAATATTACATAAGAAGGTGACGTAAAAAATTGTAGAGTTTTTGAACACGTCTGTATGAGTGTTATTCATTCACATATATTTATACCATACTTAAGTTCATTTTATTTTTCCATTTCCAGAAATGCCTTCTGTTTTACGCACTACTCTGCCATGCACACCTAACAGTGTCTTACAAGTACTATAGGTATTTATTAGTGACTTACTGAGTTATTCATAAAAAGTAACATATATAGTTGCTAAGATGATTTGATTTTTTGCATTTATTATGATAAAATATAGATAACAAAAATATGCCATTTGAATTGAAATCTATAATTCAGGGACATCAATTATGTACACAATGTCATGCTACCCTAACCACTATCTACTTCTCAAGATTTTCAGCGTTCCAAACAAAATCTCTGTACATATTCAATAATAATTCTCCATTTTTTCTCTCCCACCACAACTTTAATGCATTTTCTATGTGAATTTGCCTATTCTGAATATTCTGTATTTCATACAGTTGAATCATGCTTTGTCTTTATGTTTCGTTTATGTTAACATAATGTTTACAAGTTCATTTATATTTTAGAATATATTGAAACTTCATTCCTTTTTAAGATATGAATGATATTCTATTGTATGTATAGTACCAGTTTTAGTTAATCCAATAATCTCTTGATGAAGAGTTGTATTGGTTCCATCTTTTGGCTGTTGTGAATGATTCTGTTCTGAACATTGGTGTGTAATCTGTTAGAGTCTCTTTTGGCATATACATAATAGTGGACTTGCTACATAATGTTGTAATTCTATATTTAACTTTTTGAGAAATGTTAAAATATTTTCCATACTAGCTGTACCATTTTACATTCCCAGAATGTACAAGGTTTCATTTTCTCTGTATTCTCTCTAATGTTTTTATTTCTGTTTTTGTTTTCTTTTGTTTTAATTATAACCATCCTAATAAGAGTGAAGTGGTATCTCATTCTGATTTTTATTTGCATTTCTCTGATAACTAATGATTTTTTTGCTTAAATTCTTTTATTGGTACATTTTAGATATTCAATATGTTTACATTTATCATTGGGTACTTGTACCTGTACATGATGTATCTTGGTTCTTATTTTTTCCCCATTCCCTGTCCTCCCTTCACCTGCTCCACCCTTCCCTATTTACAAAGACTTTGTTTCCAATTTTTCCTTTTCTCATAATTTTTCCTTTCCCTTCTTTCCTTTCCCCTTCAATACTAATGATATTGAACGTATTTTCCTGTGAATATTGGCCATTGTTATATCTTAGTTTGTCCAATTTCTATTCTAATCCTTTATTAATTTAAATTTTTATTTTTGGTTGTTGCTGTGTTGTATGTGTTCTGTGCATATTCTAGAAGTTAAACCCTTATCAGATATATGATTAGCAAACATTTTGCCCTTTTGTGTAGACTGTTTTTCATTTTTTGTTAGTATCCTTTGCTATACAAAGTTTTTCATTTCAGTGTTAATCAGTTTAGTTTGTGTTGCCTTGGCTCTTAGGATCATATTTATGATTCCATCACTAAATCCATGCTCATGCAGATTTATCTCAATGTTTTCATCTAAGTATTTTATACTTTTCATTCCTTAGTTTGTGTCTTTGATCTATTTTGAGTTAATTTTTGCATGTGATATGAGGTAGAGGTGCAGCTTCACTCCTCAGTATGTGGACATTTCCTTGCACATTAAGTTATCTTGGGACCTTTATTTAAAGTTAGTTGTAGTTGAGCATAGGGGCCAGGGATTTAGCTCAGTGGTTCCACTGCCTGCCTCACAAGAGCAAAGATCTGAGTTCAATCCCCGATACCAAAGCAACAACAACAACAACAAAAAAGTTAGTTAAACATAGAAGCCCTAGTTGATTTTTTTATGCAAAAAATAGTTTCTGTGGGGGGAAAAAGTAATACTTTTCGGGGCTGGGGATTTAGCTCAGTGGTTCCGGTGCCTGCCTCGCAAGCGCAAGGTCCCGAGTTCAATCCCCAGTACCAAAAAAAAAAAAAAAAAAAGAAAAAGTAATACTTTTCTACCTATGTAAATTACAGACTTTAAATTCATATATGCTCATGAAAGATCAATAATGACTTTAAGTAGTTATGTTTTTAAAAATTTAGAATAATATGTTTTAAAATTTTATGTTCTCACCACAAAAGAAAAATGACTATTGAACATTTAATGTGTCTTCTTTCAAACCATTTCTGTATATGAATACAAATTAATTTTCTTGTTATTAATGTGAGCAAAAATGATATTATAACATAATTTACAGATATATTTTCCAAATTCATACTTTAGACAGATATTGTCCATTGGAAATAAAATGTGTGGATTGAGTATGATTACAAGTTTTCTAATGGCCACATTAAATACGATTAAAAATTAGTAGGAGATACTAATTTCAATAAAATATTTTGCTTAATGTAAATACATTATAGTGCATTATCAATAGAACTGATGATATATTTTGCATTCCTTTTTATTTTATACTAAGTATTCCATACAAGATATCTATTTTGTACTCAAGGCATCTATCAGTTCACATTTCAAGAGACTGTAATAGATAGATATGGCTAGTAGATGCCATATTGGTCATCACCTCTTAATAAATGGCTATGCTTTTCTATTTTTAATGTTAATGTAGTCTAAAATTAGATCAAGCTGTGTAGAAGCCTAGAATTTAGTAGATTATTAAATGTTAGCTAATTGTATTTCAAAGATTCTTGTACTGAGTTAAAACATATATATATATATATATATATTCAATAAGGCTCTCTACAACACTGAAATTCTTACATCTATTGATACATTTATTACTGTATGATTATTCGTGAATAAATGCGAATAAAACTTAGTTTGTATTTCTGCTTTATTCCAATGAAGTATAATAGGGTCTTGATATTCAAAATTTAATACTGGAAATTCATACTATTTTTAAATGGTAACCTAGATCAGTGGCATGGGGCAATATATTATTTGGCCAAAGCATGCTTGACATCATGTGTGCTCTAAGCCTGAGGTGTGGGAATGCATAAGTAAATAGCCTAGGAAGAGGGCAGAGCATCAACAGGTCAATGTAGCATTGTCACATTCAAATATGTGACATTAGCTACTCATTCTTAAAAACAAGGCAGTTTTTATAATTTTTTAAATTGTAAGAATGTGGAAGTTCAGATGATAGTCACAAAATATAACTGTACAAAAACTCCCTCAGAATGTACTAAAATATTTTGTGTCTATTTTACCTTTAGAATAATTATGAACATTTTTCAAAAAGTGTCTGTGTAGTACGTTAGCAATTTCTAACACTTTTGTGATGTACATGAATACCTTATATGGCTCTTGATGCTAGTGGTATACTTTCCTTTATATTTTATTGTACTTTCCTTAAGTTACAACATTTTAAGGAACATCCTGATGGAATACCTGTTCTGAGTTGAAAATAATATGACAGCATCACCAAAAATGATACTAAAATACAATAAGACAAATTAGTGTTAAATTAGTGTCACAATTCAGACACATAATAGCTTTTAATAAATATGTTCTGTTGAACAAGTGTAAAAAATCTTTTTCATGTTAAATCATAGAAATTAGAGCAAAGCAGTCATTATTATTTAATACAGACTAGTATAGGATTTTGATTTATTGTTTTTGTTTCAAAATTTCTTGTTCTACCAAATTTTAATTTCAAGAACAGAAATTTTTCAAAATCACATCTATTAAATCTTAACACATTCATGACAGGACTATATTTCATATGTCTCACTGACTGATAGCTCTGAATTTTATTAGTTAAAAGACCAGTAAAAGTGATTAGAAGCATTTCTCCCACCAGTGGTACAGGCTACTCAATGGGACAGTCTTGCATGTACTACTGGTGGTTCCAGCTGTTGGAAACATTTAAAGTAAATACTTGAATGTGATAAACACCGATTATTTAAAATGTTGCGTATTTGGTTTTATTTTTAATTTTAAAAAATCACAAATCTTGAAAATTTATAAAAACTAATTTCAGTTTTTCTACCTAAAGAGATCTTCAATTCTGAAACATTTCCTCTTTCTTATTTAATAAAATTAACATTTACAGGCCAGAGGTTTGCAGTTCAATGGTAGAACACAAGCTTAGCATGTACAAAATGCTGCATAGTCTTCAGCGTCAAGTAAAGAAATAACGTAAAATTGTTTTCTTGATTTCTTCTGATTATTTCTAGGAGCAGTTTTTTTTTTCAGTAAGAAATAAATATCCTCAACCACTTAACATACAAATGTATTATCTTGTTCAGAAGATACTGAAATACTATGTTGTAAAAATGCCATGCTCTAAAAATACTATGTTGTAAAAACACAGCTTCTTAGCAAGTGACCTTAACATATAAATAGTTTGTTCTCCATATCCAAGAGTTCTGCATCTGTTCATTCAACCAACCACAGATCAAAAATGTTTGGAAAAAAATTGCAGTTGTACTGAACCTATACAAATATTTTTCATTATTGCCTAAACAATACAGATGTTTACATAGCATTTATATTGTATCAGGTTTGATAAGTAATCTACATATCATTCATAATGTATAGATACATTTGCATAAATTATACGCAGTTACTATACTATATTATAAGGGTCTTGAGCACCTAGGGACTTTGGTACCCGCAGAGATCGTTCAACCAGTATCCCATGGATAATGAGAAATGACAGTGTGTATCCTATATGTATTAATGTGACAGAAGATGATCTCTTTAAATATAATATCTAGTAAAATATCCATTTTTTTATAATAAGCATAACCTGAGTAACATACATGTATTAATAAGAACTTTTGTAATAAAGTGTGCTGATTTTAACAATTAATGATCTGCTAAAATTATGGGAAACCTTATGGCTATTGTCATATGGTACACTAACTCTTCTCTTAGTAACCAACTAGATATAATCCCCTATTGCCTAATAATTTTTCCATAATTGACCTTCATATCAGTAATCTTCTCTTTGAACTGATCATTGATTTTTCAGTTCATGCACTTAATTTTTCCTATAAGTTTCTAGTAATATATTCATAAAAGCAAGAAGTAAAAAATAAAAATGGTACTTTACTTTTCATTTATATTCTTTGGCTTATGTTTTGCATACACTGAAAAATTATTAATACCTGTTTTTTTAACACAATACCTTTTTACTTCAGTTCTTGTCCTTATTTAATTCATTAGCTGCTGCCCAGCCTATCAGCATGTTATAATGAATATTCACATTGAAAATTTTAAGGAGCACACCTGCTTTTTTTAGTGGCAGTTAATGATATGATGTAGACATTAAGGATATACAAAATCCAAAATCAACCCTGGATTACCAGAAGACTAAAATTTCAATTTCCCCTCCCATTTTCCCTCATAATATTTTCCATATTTTTCCAAAATTTTAAGATGGATTGAATCTCTAAAGATATAAAATCGGTCTATTTAATTGTATACAAAGAACAAAGAATGAGAAACGTGTGTTGAACTGACATTGATGAGGAGAAACTGATTTGAAAAAATTATGTTCTGGGTCTGATATTTCTACTAGGTCATCTAACTACCATAAAGTGATTGTGAAGAGAACATAGGGATTTCATTGTCATCCTTCTGGAACTTATTTGTCTTCAAAGTGTTTAGTTTCAAAGGGTCCTTAATATGAGATCCAATTCCCTGAAATAGTTCTTCATCTTAAAGAAATTGTATGCATCAACATAGAAGACTTTAAAAACTGTGACAAACTTTCTAAAGAATTGGCAGTTCTCTGTAGCCATTCAAATCTGAAGTCGAGTAAGTTTCCTTATGAAGGTAAAAACTTGATGTCTGAGGTTAAATTTTTACCTTAGGTTGTTCCTTTTTTTCAGTAGCTCTGTGTGTGTTTGTGTGTGCACATGAGTGTGTGTGTGTGTGTGTGTGTGTGTGTGTTTTCTTAAAAGACTTTCTAGAATGACTTGGAAGGTAAGACCTTAAAATGTATTTTCCCACATCATTTCCAAAATCTTGTCCCTGTTAGAAAACAGTAAGTTATTTTTATTGGCCTGCCACATATATCCTCATGAATCCATTAACTTTGTTTTAAGCAAATTCTCTAACTCTCTATGTCAAAATTGTTAGAGTCTTTAGATAATAAAGTTTTCTTCCCTTTCTCCCTGTATCCTGTTTTTCACTCTCTGTGTAGTCAGGAGTCAAATTCATCTGTATTCTTTTTTGTAAATTCCCTTCACTATTTTTTTGTAAATTCCCTTCACTATTTTTTTTGTAAATTCCCTTTCACTATTATATGTAATTATTGAAACTTGCTCTTGAAACTTCTGGAATCAGTTATATAGTATATATATTTATAAATACTTTTTAAATAACAAAACAAATGTGTGTTTCTGTAAAATAATATAAAATGATATATATGCATCATTTGTTTTGATGGGATTATGATGCATTAGTTTATTATAAACTAGTAGAAGGAAATATATGTAGCTGAACAATTTAGAAAAAAATACACATCATTTGTTATCAAGTGAGTTATTGCAGCTAGCAAGTGAGGTACTTTGAGGCTTGTATGTGCAGTCTTGCAGGGGAGAAAAGTGACTGAAGTCGGGGGTCTCAGCAGAAAGCACTTGGGCACTTCAGAATAATTCTGGTGCCTGGGCCTTGTCCTTAAAGATTATTCTGATACAGTTGGTGCTGCTAACAACTCCTCCTGTTGATTAATTTTTATATAATATATATTATATTATATATATAAGAATTTTTCTGTTTCCCATCAATGTCACTAAAGTAGAATTCTTGTCACCTTAATGCTGTAGTATGACTACTATGAAAATTGTAGTATGAATTTCCTTTGGCTTTACTGTCACCAAACATGAATAAAACCTGAATTTTGCTTCAAAGATATATTTAATATCTAATCACATATTATAAACATGAACTATATGATGAATAAACTGAGATTGCAGAGAAATAAAAGAAGTATTATGGGTCTTATTACCAATCACCTGACCTTATACCTCTGGTAACAAGAGGTGAATTCACATTAATGTCTGCTTACTAGTAGATTACTAATCAATGATGCTTAATCAATATTAGATTGTTTACACTGTACCAGGTGTTAAAAATTAAAATCACATTTTCTCTTCAAAGACTCAAATAACACCAAGGAGTTTATAACTTTATGGAAATGAAGTAATATCTATGTTACTTAAGTCTAGAGTCCTTCATCAATACTAACCAAACTAAATTTATGTATGAAAAATAAGGGAAAACTTTTCCCACTCTTATCCTTTTTCTGAAGAAAGAACTGTCCTTAACCCTTTTTAAAACAGCCTATTTTCTTATGGCTTCTTCACAATTTCACCTCGTGCATCTCTTGTAACCAGTATCTGTCTTTCTCTTTTCTTTTGTGTGGTCTCTTCATCTTAAGAACTTTAAATCTTTCTCTCCACATGCTGTCCTACTTTTTTTTTTACCTTTGCACTTGATCTTAGCCAAAAGACCAAGAAGTGATTTTTTTTTTACCTTTGATCTTACTATAAAACTTGTGGTAATTTTATTCTGCACTTACCTGTCTTTTCAGTTCCCTTTCAGTAACTAGCCTGATGGCAACCAGCCTTCATCTATAGCATTCTAGTCACCTATCTAGGAGACTTGATTATATTATCATCATATCTGAGTTTTCTGCCATGTGGGGATATTGACAGTGTAATCTGTATAAACAAATAGACTGATGTGTTTTAATCCTTGTATTTTTTTTTTAAATCTGAAAAACTGTGAGCAAAACGTAAGAAAGTGACATAGTTCAACCATCATGAAAAGAATCAAAAAAGTTTTCTTAGGCAAAAGATTTCCATCACTCTATTTTCTTTGCACTGGAAATTTAGAAAGGAGAGCAGCTCCATAATTTTAGGCCTTCTGGGATAGCATTCAGCTCAGTTACAAAGCCTTTCAATAGCATTAGATAGGACAAGTTCAGGAGTTATTTTGCCTACTCATACAAATATACATAACAGATACAAATATGCATTATATATACTGTGCAAATATACATTATATATAAAGCAATTCTGAAGGAAAATGAGCACATATTCATTGCAGTGATAACATTTCTTTTTAATTTTTTCTTTTTATTATTTTCAAATTGACAAATAAAATTGCATCATGTAAAACATGATGTTTTGACTTATATATACTTTCTGGAATGATTAAATCTAATTAATGTATACATAACCTGTCATAATTTTTGTGGTAAAAATACTTTACATTTACTCTGAGCATTTTTCAGGAATACAATGTAATTATTAACTGTAGTCTTTGTGTCATACAATAGAACTCTTGAACTTATTGCTTTTATCTAACAGGAATTTTATATCCTTGAATCAAAATATATTCAATTCACCCTACTCCCCACCCAGTCCCTGGTAACCACCATTCTATTCTCTATTTGGTTTTTCATTTTTAAAAATTTTTTTAACTTTGTTATAGCATTTCACTCTTAACATACTGCCCTTACCTATTTCTTAAAAATAAGGGGGAAAATTGCTACTTTTCTCAGCATTTTTCCCATTATAGTAATATCACAATTTTGGAGTGTATTACCCTTTCTTGTAAATTGTATTTATAGGCGAACATTTTTTTTTTTGCCTTAACAACTCTTCTGGAGTTGTCTCTTGCTCTTTTATTGTTCACTAAAATTTTCCAACCTTTTCAATAGAACTAAAAGTCTACATGTAATGTACATTAAATATTCTCTCAGTCTCTGCTTAACTCTTGTCTTGGGACTTCTATCCACTATTCTTTGAGAGTTCTCATTACCTCTGTCCTCTGTCACTCCACTCCATTCCTCTTTTTTTTCTTTTTTTGGTAATATTAAGAGTTAGTCGCTCACATAAGTTTCATTATTTCCTTCCTTTTGAGTACCTGATGGGTTGGCACTACCCTGCTTCAGGGAGCTTGGGCATGGTCATGTGACTTTTCCTAGCCAATAAAATCTGGACGAAAGTGATTCTGGACAGAAGCTACAAAAAAGCCAGTTCCTGACTAAACCTACTTTGTTTCTCTCCTTTTTGATTGTGAATAACTTTCCAAACAATGGCTATGATACTGATCCTCCCAGAGTGAGACTGATAATAATGTCTAAAAAAATACAGGACAGAGGCAAAACATAGAATTTGACAGCAGTACCACCTCTACCCACCATTGCAATGAAAACACACGTAAACAAGTCTCAGAACCAGACTTCCAGATCACCTACAGCAACCCCAAAGGGAAACGAGATGGAACATTGTGATGCTCAACCACCTGGACTCCCTGAACCAGCAATGAAAGAGGATCTGGAAAAAATGAAATCAGGAATAATTTCTCACATAACAGCAACATAGATACAAAAATCCTTAAAAAGGTACTGGCAAATAGAATGCAGAAGATCATCAAGAAGATCATACACCCTCACCAAGTGGGATTCATCCCAGGGATGCAGGGATGGTTCAACATACACAAATCAATCAGTGTTATACACTGTATCAATAGAGCCAAGGACAAAAACCATATGATCATCTCAATAGATGCAGAGAAAGCATTTGACAAAATCCAACATGCATTTGTAATAAAAACCCTAAAAAAAAAAAAAATTGGAATAGACGGTCTCTACCTCAATCTGGTAAAAGCCATCTATGAAAAACCAACAGCCAACATCATAGTAAATGGTCAAAAATTGAAATCCTTCACACTAAAATCAGGAACAACATGGATGTCCACTATCACCACTCCTGTTCAATATAGTTTGGGAAGCATTAGCCACAGCAGTTAGACAAGAGAAAGAAATAAAAGTAATAACGATAGGAAATGAAGAAGCCAAATTGTCATTATTTGCAGATGACATGATACTCTGTATAGAAGACCTCAAGAACTCCACCAAAAGTCTTCTAGACTTAATAACCAAATTCAGTAGAGTAGCTGGATACAAGGTCAACACACAAAAATCAATAGCTTCCCTCTACACAAACAACGGACTCACTGGGACAGATATAGGGCAAATAATTCCTTTCACAATAGCATCCAAAAAACTGAAATACCTAGGAATCAACTTAACAAAAGAAGTCAAAGACCTCTTCTCTGAAAACTATAGCACTCTGAAAAGAGTGATATTAAGATGATATCAGAAAATGGAAAGACATCCCTTGCTCCTGGGTAGGAAGGATCAACATAGTGAAAATGGCCATATTTCTAAAATTGCTGTATAGATTCAATGCAATCCCAATTGAAATCCCAGCAGCATACTTCATGGACCTTAAGAATACAATCCAAAAATTCATTTGGAGCAAGAAGAGACCCAGAACTGCAAAAGCAATTGTAGGTTACAGAGACATGGCAGGGGGTATCACAATCCCCAACTTGAAACTATACAACAAAGCTACTGTGATAAAAACAGCATGATATTGGCAAAGAAACAGATCTTAGGACCGATGGAACAGATTAGAAGATGCAGAAACAACACCAGACACACTCAGCCACCTCATCTTTGACAAAGGAGCCAAACACCCTCACTGGAGGAAAGATAGCCTCTTTAATGAATGGTGCTGGAGATACTGGGTTTCAACTTGCCAAAGACTAAAACTAGACCTATATCTCTCACCATGCACTCAACTAAAATTGAAATGGATTGAAGATCTAAATATTAAAATAGAAACGCTGAACAGAGGTTAGGTAGAACTCTTGAAGACATTGGTGTAGGAAAAGATTACATGAACAAAACCTCAGTTGCCCATGAACTAGCACAAACAATCAACAGGTAGGATCTCTTCTTACTAAAAAGCTTCTGCACAGCAAGATAAACCACCAGTGGTGTAAAGAGACAACCCACAATGTGAGAAAAAACTTTCACCAGCTGTCCCTCAGACAAAGGTCTACTATCTCAAATCTATAAGGAACTTAAAAAAATCAGACCTCCCAAATTTAAAGACCCAATCCAAAAACGGGCATCTGAAATGAACAGACATTTCTCACACAAAGAAGTAGAGATGGCAAATAAGCATATGAAAATGTTCAATATCACTGGTCATTTGAGAGATGCAGATGAAAACAACACTGAGATTCCACCTCACCCCAGAAAGAATGGCTGCTATCAAGAAATCAACCAATAACAAATGCTGGCGGGGCTGTGGGGAAAGAGGAACCCTACTTCACTGCTGGTGGTAGTGTAGACTGGTACAACTGTGGAAATCAGTATGGAGATACCTCAAAGAACTAGGACTGGAAGTCCCATTTGACCCAGCTATTCCCCTGCTGGGTATCTTCCCCAAAGAATTAAAAGAATCATACCATAGTGATATATGTGCACCCATGTTCATATCAGCACAGTTTGTAATAGCTAAAACTTGGAAACATCCCAATTGCCCATCAACTGGAGACTGAATAAAGAAAATGTGGGATATCTTTATAAAATGGAGTACTACTCAGCCATAAAAAATGAGAAATTAGAGACATTTATAGCTAAGTGGATGTACATTGAGGCCATACTCTTAAGTGAAATAAATAGGACACAGATGTGTAAATACTGAATAGTTTCTCTAGTGTGAGAAACTGAAAGTGTAAATAAGGACTAAAAAGTATAATAGATAATGTGAAATAGGAAGAAAAGGGGCAAAGCGAAAGGGGTAGGGGAAAGGAAAGAAGGGAATGGAATTAATATGAGAAAATGAAAAAGAAACAAAGTCTATAAATAGGGAGGGATGGAGGGCTTGGAGGGAGGGCAGGGGAAGGGCAAAAAATAAAAACCAAGAGAGTATGTAAAGGTGCAAATTTCCAATGATGAATGTCATTATATTGTATACCTAAAATGTACCAATAAAAGGATAAAAAAATGCTTAGCAAGTTTTAAGAATCTATTCTTCATAGTTGCATAGGTCTTATTACATAGAATATCCTTCCTTCCTTCCTTCCTTCTTTCCTTCTGGGTTTTCAGTCAAGCTCTTGCTATGTATTTCAGGCTTGCCTTGAATTCACTATATATCCTAGGTTAGTCTTGAACTTGCGTTGTTCCTTGTGGCTCAGCCTCAAAAATGCTAGGATTGCAGGTGTGGGCCACTGTGTTCAGCCAGTTTCTTTAATGTTAGAATAAATATCAAGTATTCTTGAGAAAGTTGAATATTTTATGGGATCATGGTTTGCAGTATTGTTTATGTAAAAGAGAATGATTGTAAGTGATGTTGTTAAAAATGTACAAAATAAGCTCCCTATTATTTTAACGGAAATGACTTCAATGTTTAAATGAATTCCATAAAATGGAATGATAATCTGTCATTTCGGTATATTGTAGCTAGAACCCAGTAGCTTTAGACTGCCTCTGGGCTACATATCACATTCCGAAGATTATGTGCAAAGACTTAAATGTGAATGAGACCAGTGGTAAAGTGAAGAGTTGACAGAGAAACTGAGTTTTTCTGTTTCCAGTCTGGACAGGGCAGCTGACCAGCTCTGTGTGGCTCGCTCCTAGCTCTATGTAGCTAGGAAAATCATTGGGGGCAAATCTATAAATGAATTATGTGAGTAATTAATAAGAAGTTTGTGTGTATGTATGTGTGTATGTGTATTGAGAGAGTTAAAGGAGAATTTATGCAGCTATTAAAAAGTATAATTTTCAGTCTGTAAAACTCCTTTACCAGCTCTATTTTAAAAACATAGATTTGAAATTGTTTAAATGAACTAGCAAATAACAAAGAAGGATTTTAAATCACATTTTAAATATTCCACAGAAAAAGTACACAATAAGTAGTATGCTTTCCTAATTCACAACATTACATGATAGTCATTTGTTTATTTATTTATATTTTAGAAAGGGTCTCTCTGTGTAGTTCAGGCTGGTCTTGAACTCACTTTGTACCCAAGGCTGGCATCGAACTTGTGGCAGTTTTCCTGCCTCAGTCGCTCTAGTGCTGGGATTACAGGCGTACACCACCATGCCTGGCTAGACAATCATTTATATTTATAATAATGGTCCTGAGCCCATGCAACTGCCAGATTCATAAGTCTAAATTAGCAAAGAAAACAAATACATTAAATTTAGCTATACTTTTAATATTTACTATTCTTTTTATAAATTTCAAAACAATTTGTCACTTTTTTCTATGTGGGTTTCATATGAAATGTTTATAAAACTAGGATATTTCATTTCCAAATCACATATATTTCTATATTTATAATTTTATTTTATAATTGCAACAGAAAATCCCTATGTTAGGGATTGAAGTTGTCCATCTTTTCATATATCTGGTGCTTCTATATTCACATGGTCCTCTTTTGGTCACATGGTCTCTTCTGGAAGGAAGATTGGTGCAGAGAGCCTCTGTACCTGCCTTCTCACCTTCCATCACAGCTTGCAACAAGCCAGGAATTTTTTAGAAACTTAAAATACCTTTGAAGCTAAGTAATACAGGACAAACTTAAAAATTTGATTTCCTACAAAATAACATTGTTATAAAATCTTGTAAAGACATTTGGGAACAATACATTGTGGAATTTACTAACAAACATCAACATGATCTTTAAACCAGATGTTACATTCACTTATATGTTCATTTTTCTCAGGTTTGGTTTGTTTTCTCCTTTTAGGAATGGCAAAATTCTATTCAGAAGAATGCAGGACTTGCATTTATTGAACTCATCAATGAAGGAAGGTAATTAATTTTACAATTTTTGAACAGTACCTCAGTTTATTCCATTGGGCAACTGCTCTTTCCTACCATCTGTTCTAAAAATGTGTAAGAAAATATCTTCTACTTAAATATTTTATCACATGTGTACTTAAACATTAACAATTTAAAATAAGCACATTTAGTTTTTGGAGAAATGGTGTATATCAAATAAAGAAATAAGGTTTATAAAGCTTTTACCAAATAGTAATGTTGTTTTATACAGATCAAATGAAGCATATCTGTAGTCCCATCTGCCACCCCATCTGCTTTGCTGCTACACTTAGGGTTCCTTCCTGAGCCTTTCATCAGTTCACACAAAGTAGTTTTATCTGAATGTGTCATGCATTCAGATCCAATTAAAAATGTGAAGGACTTTAAATGTGAGAAGTATAAAGATACTGGATAGAAATTATTTGTATCATTGTTAAAATACTGTAAGTAAAATTATTTTTGAAAGAATTGCTGTATTTATGAATTTGTGACAAATAGTTCTTAACTATGATTTTTAAAAAGCTGCATGGGCAGTGGATACAATAAGACAGATGTAACTACCACTCTTTGACATGTTTGACTTCTATAAGCCCAAAACCTGCATCCTTTACACCTTGAAAATTCCTGTCAAATATAGTGCATTGTATAAAAAATAATTACTGAATGTTTTCCATAGCATGCTTATTTCTTATTTAGAAGTGCATGAATTAGATTGATAAGGGAATAATGCTTACTGTGTGTCAAACTTAGCTTTTTCTTTAAGGCAGGTATCATAAAAGAATGTTCTTTGACAAATAACGTATATATGGTATATAAACCCAGTCTTTGTAAAACTTAACTTGAATGTTACAGTATTATTCAAGATTTTTCAATGTACCATATTCTGCGAAGTAACCTATTTTTCTAACAACTCATCTGTGTATTTCTCATTTTGATATTCCTCAACCTAATTCTTTTTAGTTATTATAATGCAGTTTTAAAATTTAAAATAAGCTTTCCTCTTACTGCAATATTAAAGATGGAAAAAAATCTGTTTGTTTGTTTGTTTTTGAGACTTTGTCTCACTATCAAGTTCAGGCTGGGTTTGAACACTCTATGTAACCCAGGCTGGCCTCAAACTCATAGCAGTCCTCCTGCTTCGGCCTCCCGAGTGCTGCGATTAGAGGCATGTGCCACCATACTTGGCAGGAAAAACTTCTATAGTGCAAATAATATTTTACAGAAGAGTGCCCACTATTTCTTACAAAATCTCATTGTCATAGGAAATAGTGGTAATTATTTTCAGGTAATGAGAAAACAGAAAATATCTGCCAAGGCTAATAAGTGTCATGTCAGTTTAAAAAAACAAAAACAAAAAAACTGTGAATTCACATGTATGATAACTTTGTTACTTAAGTAGTAGTGAAAGAAAAAAATATCTTACCCATCCATAGCACTCCTAAGAGTTGAAAGAATTGCATCTCCACAATTTGAACCAAGATTGTATTCACTGATTTAGAAAAGGAGTAGTAGAAAATTTGCTAATATCACAGATTTTAAGCCTTTGATACATATTTTATTACTTGGTGGTAGAGCTTGAGGTTTGTTTGTGTATCAGGAGAGGAGTTGGAAATAGAATAGTTACAATTTTTTAAGAATTCTTAATCAGAAATGTTCACCATAATGTTATTCGTACCATCCTAAATATGTTTAATGGCACTCTGTGTGTTTTGTTGAACCTGTGGACAAAAACAAATAGGTGTGAAAAACAAATCCCCTTTGCAACTCAGAACTCATTGTTCAGTATGAGTTTGGGTCCACATAAGAAGGAAAGTTATAATACCCAAGACAGTTTAAAGTTATGGTACTATGATAACTCTAAAGGTAGGTTCTAGAACTGAAAAATTTATCATTAAGAAGGATAAGATAAGAGAAATATTAAGTATATTATTTAGTTTTGGAGTTTTCATTTTGACATAATGCTGATACATGAAGATGGCCTTTTTTAAAAAAGGCTTGTATCTTGAAAACATAATATCTGGTGTTAAAGGTACTGGAATATGTATCTCACAGATTTGTATTATTTTTGCTCTGATAGCTTGGGAAGGAATATGATTTGAACTTACTCATGTAAGAATGAGGTGTTAAAAATTGAGAACCAGACAAACCCATCTACTCTTAAAAAAACACTGAAGTACACTTCCTTGAAGAAATTAGATCTCAAAGATCACAGGTTGGCAGTTTTGAAATATTCTTCACTATGTCCATTAATTCAAGTGGAAATAAAAGAAGCCCAAATAAGAGAACTGAGGCAAGGGTTTCTTAAAGATAAATCATGACTGAAGCTTTAGAGAAAGATGACCTTGATGAGCATTGGAAGGAATCACATGTGAAATTCCTTAAATAAAAATATATTGACTTTAAATATTAAATAAATACATTTGTGTTTCCATTCTTCATAGCAGCTGTTCCTTCATAAAAGATGATATAAGGAATAAAAATTCAAACATGAATAGTTGTAATTTACAAGCTCAAATCATTTATGCCTGATGAAATATGTGCTCAGCATCTCCTGTGTACCATACTTTTGTAAAATCAAGAAATATAGTAGGCCAGTGAACAAACAGATATGGTTAGGAATGTGGTATGTAGCGGGGGGAGAGAAACATTTGATGAATGCATATACAATAATGCTGTGATAGAGATGGTGTAAGTCTTGATCCAGTAGAACAACAAGGCACCCACACTAGTCTGCAGGCATGTTTTCCACCAAGTAGTAGAGTGTTAGTGTTTTCAAAAAGTGTACCTACTGAAATGAAAGAGAAAGTTTTCTTAGATTAGTCCTGGGACATAATTAAGAGATAGTCAATGTAAGTAAGCAAACATGTATCAGTCTTGCAGTGCCTAGTCTGGTGTGAGCAAGCCATCCTGTGCTGGATACTGCTCCCCTAAATTCACCAACTCCAAGCTAGCTATACATTTTGTTTACCCTTATAATGGGGCAACAGAGGGGTGAACTAGCCTACCAACCTTATCCTGGATGAGGACAACAACTGGGGAGATAAGGTAAGACTGGAGAGCCAGCAGACCTAGGGAGAAAATTCAGACCTAGCTAACAACTTCAGGGACTCCAGTGTTACCCTACCAAAGTGACTGGGTGAGACACAACCATGAGAGACTGCCTTGGAGACAGAGTGAGCTCAAAATAGACTCCGCTAAAAAGTGTAAGCTCAGATTGGGAAGGACATGGGCCCTGCCCTCGATAGGGAGCAACCAGACCTTGCATGTATTGACATTAAGTCAAATACTTACAGTCTAAACTGTCACCTAAATCCAGCAGAGACCAGATGGATGATCAAGCTTCCCATCTACCAAAGGGAGTAAGGACACAGCTTGACTTGGATGGCAACCATAGTCTATGGTGAATGGACAGAGAGTCCTCTGGTTTAAAGAGGTCACTCCAAAAACCAATAGGCCCTAAGGCTAGGTGGGGAAAATCATCACTGGCTAGATCCCAGGATTGCAGAAGAAATTGGGAAGAAAGCACTCATTCAAACACTGAGAGGAATTTTTTTCATTGACTCAATTTTTTTTTAGTTTTCTGTATTTTCATTATTTTTCTCTTTCTTTCACTGTTTTTTATGTGTTTGAGGTTTTTTCCCTATAGTGACTTTTCTCTTTTCGTTTCTTTTCTCACCTTTTGTTTTTCCCCTTTCAACTTTTTTCTCTTCCCTCTTTTCATTTCCTCTATTTTGTTGTTTTTCTTTTTCTTGTTCATTCTTTCCTGCAATTGTTCTCTAACACTATTAATTACTTCTTTTACTTCTCAAGAAGACACCCAGTGTCACTTTTTTTCTACTCCTTCTCAGATACCATTGATTAATGTTTCAAATTTTACTTTTCCATTCTCTGGTTCCCCACACCCTCTATCTTTAAGCTTTATGGATCTCTAGATAGCTAGTTAACTTTATGCAATTGCTGTTGAATACTGTTTGATTGTTAGTACAGTTAAAGTCATTCCAGTTAATAAATATATGCTGTTGTTCAATAGTTAATATTTGGTTTGTAATTAGTGTTAATATTATAATTGTACAGCTCCTTTCTATAGTTATTAGTCTTTAGGCTTTATCAATATCCAGTTTGTCTTTGATGCTATAATTGATGCTTATTATATTACTATAGCCAAGGTCACATAGCTGCTACTACTAATTGGTTTTCGTGGGACGTCAGAATCTGCATTGCCTTAGGATTATTAGCAACAGAGTGGCCCGTTCCTAGAGAAATGGGTACTGGGCCAAATACATTGCAACATTCCATCCAAAGTAAATGGAGATGATTGGATTCTTGGACAGAGACAAAGGCCAATAGCCATGCCCAGAAGTCCTGCTGAAAAGTAGACATTAACTAAAGAAGTCACCATATTACAAACAAAGCTTTCCACTGCAATCAAACCATAAGCCTCAACACAAACACAAACCAAACAAACAAAAAATAGATACATGAGAAGACGAGCCAACAGAATGCCTCCAAAAACTCCCAATTTCCTTAAACTTGATGCATGGGGCATTGAAAGGAGGAAACCAAATGCCACACAGCCAAATTATTGGAACTTGTATCAGGTGTGATAACACACCACAGATCAATAGAGCATTTGGCAAGCTCACAGAAAAGATAAGCAAACAAATAATGAGCCACTTAAAATGATCAGTGAGTTTACAGAAGACGTTAGTAAAAAGCTCACTGAGATAAAATGATGTAAAACATGAATAACTAGCACAGAAGAGAATTAGAGTCCATTAAAAGGTTCCAAATAGAAATTCAGGAGATTAAAAATTCTACGAAAATATGAGCAGCAGAATTGCCCAAGATGAGAATAGAGTGTCAGAATTAGAAGTGTCTGTTTTTGGTGACCAAGTAATGAGAGATATCTTTAAAACAATAAAAGAACATAAAAATGGATCCAACAATTCCTAGATGACACAAAGACTAATCTGATATCAGTTGAAATTAATGAAAAGTCAAAAGCACAAATGGCATAAAAACCCTGTTTATTGAAATAATAACAGAAAACTTTCCAAATAAAGAGAAAGAATTTAACATACAGAAAAGTAAGGCATATAGAACACCAAATAGCCAAAATCAAAAGAAAACCTCTCCATGACACATGATTCTCTAAATCCCAGAAGTCCAGCACAAGAACTGAATCTTAAAAGCTACTAAAGAAGAGCAGTGAATCATTTAAATCCATTAGAATTACAGCAAACTTCGAATGTTAAAGGCCAGGAGAGTTTGGAGCAAAGTCTTTCAAATAGTAAAAGCCTGACTGTTATGTCCTGAAAAACTATCTTTCAAACTTGATAGAAATAAAGATATTTTCATGATTAAGAGCACCAAAAAAAATCATGACCACCAAGCTAAGGATATCTTGCAAAGACACAAAGAAGCTAACAATGCCAAAAATTCTACTAGAATGAATATACCAGGCAGATAAGCCATTAATTAGAAGGGAAAGATAGGGAACCAGCAACAGGAAAGCAGTAACAGGACTAAGGCAATACCTATAATTCTCAAAGTGAATGGCCTCAATTCCCCAATCAAAAGACATAGACTTACAGAGTGGACCAAGCTCTATACAAGAAACACAGTGAACTCAAAAAATAATTCATAGACTAAAAGTAAAAAAAAAAAAAAAAAAGGCAATACCTATAATTCTCAAAGTGAATGGCCTCAATTCCCCAATCAAAAGACATAGACTTACAGAGTGGACCAAGCTCTATACAAGAAACACAGTGAACTCAAAAAATAATTCATAGACTAAAAGTAAAAAAAAAAAAAAAAAGGGAAAATTTTTTTGCATGAAACAGGAACTAAAAAAAAAGTTTGTAGCTATCCTGTATTCAGACAAAGTGGACTTTAAACCAAAACTCAACAAAACAGTCAAAAGTCACACTACATATTTGTTAAGGGAACAATTCCACAGGAACAGATATGCACCAAACAAGGGCACATCCAACTTTAGAATACAAGGACTACTAGAAATTAAACACAAGATAAATGCAAACACACTTATAAGGGGGCCTCTCAATACACCACTATCACAAGTAGAGACATATCAAAAGGACAAAAAAATCAGACTTGAACCAAACCTTTGAACAAATGGACTTAATAGATACAGTATCTACAGTGTCCCACCTAATAGAATACACAATCTTTTCAGTAGCACATGGAACTTTCTCCAAAGCAGACCACATGCTAGCCAATAAAGCAAGTTTAAGCAAATGTAAAAATTAAAATTAGATCATGCATATAATTAGATCATAACACAAAGAAGTTAAAAATCAGTGACAAAAACAAATTATGGAAATGCATGGAAACTAAACAGTACACTTCTTAAATATTTTATTAGTACAATTTAGATATAATGATCGAATTTATCATAGGGAATTTTACTTGTACATAATATATCTTAATTCTTCCTTTTTCCCCCATCCTCCCCTCTTTTAACCTTTGCTTTCCTCATCATTTACAAAAGCTTTTTTCCATTTTTTCTTTTTATTCTCTTCTTAGTTTCTTCCTTTTTTCCTACCTTCCCACCCTTCCCTTATTCTACTTACCATTTCAACATTTTCTTCCTATTTCCCAATATGTATCATCAATTTTAGTCTTTATTTACACTTTTGGTATCTCACACAAAAGAAACAGTGTGATATTTAAACATATGTGTATGATTTATTTTACCTGAAAGTATGGGTTCAAGGTGCATCTGTTTACTTAAAAATACCTCAAGTTTATCCTTTTTATGGCAGAGTAATACTCCACTGTGTATAAAAACCACATCTTCTTTATTCATTCATCCATTGATGGGCATCTAGGCTATTTCCAAGATTTATCTATACAAATTGTGCTGCTGTAAACATGAGTGTGCATGTGGCACGATGCTTTGAGCTCTTTTGGGAAGATACCAAGCAGGAGGATAGCTAAGTCAAATGAAACCTCTATTTTTAGTTTCTTGAGGAATCTCCATACTGACTTCCATATTGAGTTACCAATTTATAATAGTAGAGAAGGATTGCTTTTTTCTCATATCCTCACCAGTAATTGTTATTGGTTGATTTCTTTATGATAGCCATTTTTCCTAGAGTGAGATGGAATGTCATGTTTTAATTTGCATTTCTTGAATGATGGGTGGTGTTGAACATTTTTTCATATATTTATTTGCTGTTGTACTTCTTCATCTGAGAACTGTCTATTTCAGATCCTCATTTTTGAATTAGGTCTTTAAATATGGGGGGTCTGATTTTTTTTAGTTCTTTATATATTCTAAATATAAATCTTTTGTGTAAGGAATAGCTGGTAAAAACTTTTTCCCATTCTGTGCGTTGCCTTTCACTCTGTGGGTGGTTTCTATTGCTGTGCAAAAAACTTCCTAATAGGATGAGATCCCAGTTGTTGATTCTTTGTAATATTTCCTGTGCAGTCAGGGTTTTGTTATAAAGTCTTTGCCTACACTTATGTCTTTAAGAGTTTTACCTATTTTATCATCCAGCAGATTGTTTCTGTTTTAACATTTAGATCTTTAGAACCATTTTTATATTAGTTTAGTGCATGCTGAGAGATATGGGTCCAGGTTTAACCTTTGCAATGTAGAAGGCCAGTTTTCCCAGGACCATTTATTAAAGAGGCTATCTTTCTTCCAGTGAGGGTGTTTGCCCCCTTTGTCAAAGATAAGGTAGCTCATTGTGCTTGGAGTTGTTTCTGTATCTTCTATTCTGTTCCATTGATTCTCGAGTCTTTTTGTTTTGTTTTGTTTTGTTTTTGCCAGTACCATGCTGTTAGTAGCTTTGTAGTATAACTTCAGATTAGGAATTTGACCCTGCCTTGCCTTTGTAGCCCAGAATTGTTTTTGCTTTTCTAGGTCTCTTCTGGTTCCATATGAATTTTGAGATTTAAACAATACATAATTAAATAAACGATGGTTACAGAAGAATGCAAGGAAGAAACGAGATAGTTTGTAGAACTAAATAATGCCAGTACAAACTATCAGAACTGATAGGACACAGTGAAAGTAGCCTTAAGAATGATGTTTAATACCTGTGAATGCCCACATCACAAAAACAGAGTGAGCCAAAATTAATCACCTAATGAGGCACTTAAAGGTCCTGAAAAGCAAGAACAGTTCAAACCCAAAGCTAGTACAAGAAAAGTATCAAGATGAGAGACTAAATCAATGGAATTGAGGTCAAAAAAATACAAAAAATCAATTAATTGAAGGGCTGGTTCTTTGAAACAATATAGCAGGCAAATCCTTAGCCATTCTGGCCCAAAACAAAAGAAAAAGAAAGACTCAAGTCAATACAGATTGAAATGTAAAGGATGAAATCAAAGTAAGTCTAGATAAAAATTATTATTTACTACTTCACAAAACTATATCCCAATAAATTGGAAAATTCTGAAGAAGGGCATGAATTCTTAGATGCATATTGATTACTAAAACTGAATGAAGATTAAAAACCCTTAATAATTCCAAAATAGGCAGTGAAGGAGAAGTAGTAATTTTTTTAAAATGTATCACCTAAGAAAAGCCCAGGTCCTGATGCACACACTGTGGAATTCTGCAAAAACTTGAAGAAAGATTAATACCAATGCTCCTCAAGTTCTGTAGTCTAACTGAAAGGAATACTCCCAAAGTAATTCCTGGAAACTAGTATTATCCTGATTCCAAAAACAGACAAGGTTCTAACAAAAACAAAAACAGAATCAGAAACAGAAACAAAAAACAACTATAGACCAAACTCTTTAATGAATATAGATGCAAAGATCTTCAACAAGATATTGGGAAACAGCATGCAATGTATTATCAAAAAGATCATACATCACTACCAAGAGGCTTCATCCCAGGGATGCAAGGATGATTCAACATACTCAAATCAATAAATATAATACATCACATGACAGAGCAAGGACAGAAATCACAAGACCATCTCAGTAAATGCAGAAAAAGCCTTTGACAAAATCCAGTGTCTTCTCATGATAAAATCCCTGAAGAAAATAGGTATAGGAGTATCTTATTTCAATTAGATAAAAGCCGTCTATGACAAACTGATTGCTAACATCATCTTCAGTGGGGGAAATGATACCTTTCTCTGTATAATCAGAAGTATCAATGATAAGGATGTACACTACCACTACTTAACGTTCAACATGGTACTCCAAAAATTAGCAAGAGCAATTATTCAAGAAAAGAAATAAAAGTGCTATGTATAGGAAAGGAAGAGGTTAAATTATCCTTGTTTGCAAGTGACATGATTCTCTACTGAGAAGACTCAACAAGTCCACCAAAAGACAACTAGAAATAATAACAAATTCAGTAATGTAGTAGGATGCAAATTCAACACACAAAAATCGATAGCATTTCTATACACCAATAATAAACCCATGAAGAGAGAAATTTAAAAAAAAACATACTATTCACAGTAACACTAAGAAAAATACTAAGAACTAATGTAAGTAAGGAAGTAAAAGATCTCTACAACAAAAATACAGCACTCTGAAAAAGGAAATCAAAGAGGATGTCAGAAAATAGAAAGATATCCCCTGCTTCTGGATAGGCAGAGCCAATATAGTCCAAATGGCCATACTTCTAAAATTGATACACAAATTTAATGCAATCCCCAATCAAAATACCAAAAGCGTTTGTCACAGAACTAGAGAAAACAACCTTAAAATTTATATGGAACCAGGAGAGACCCAGGATAGCAAAAAGAATCCTGGGTAACAAGAGCATAGCCAAAGGGATCACGATCCCAGCCTTGAAGTTACAGTATATTACAAAGGTACTGTGATTAAAAATGGCATGGTACCGGCACAGAAGCAGACATGGGGATCAATTAAACATAATCAAAGATACAGAAACAACCCAAACACATTCAAATCTTTGATAAAGGGGCCAAAACTAGAGGAAAGATACTCTTTCATAAATGGTTTGGGAAAACTGGCTACCCACATGCATAAGATTGAGTCTAAACTCATTTCTCTCACTGTGTTCTAAACTAAAATGTAAATGAATCTAAGAACAAATGTTAAAACAGACAAAAACATGCTAGAAAATTCACTTGTAAAACTCTTGAAGTCAAAGGCATAGGCAAGGACTTTCTGAACAAAACCCTAGCTGTGCAGGAAATGCTACTGAGAATCAGCAGTGTCATCGTATCAAATTAAAAAGCTTCTCCTCAGTGAAACAATCAACAGAGTAAAAAGACAACCTGCAGAATGGGAAAAAAGTTTTCTAAGTATCCCTCAGAAGACTGACTCAAAATAATTTACCCCCCCCAAAAAATAAGAGACCCAATCAAAAAATGAACAAAAAATGTGAAGTGAATAGACACTTCACAAAAAAGGTAAAAATGGCTAATATATATATAAGGAAATGTTCAAAATTGCTAACCATTAGAAAAATGTAGAGTAAAACCACACTGAGATTCCATTTTACCCCCCCAAAATGGCTATGATAAAGTAATCAAATAATAACAAATGCTGGTGAGGCTATAGAAAACAAAGAACTCTTTCACATTGTTGGTGGAAATGTAAACTAGTACAACCATAATGGAAATCTGTACGGAGAGTCCTCAGAAAACTAAAACTAGAAATTCCACTTGACCCAGTTCTTTCCCTTCAGAAAGGTATCTTCCCCAAAGAGTTAAAGACATTGAGACATTATATTATAGTGATACATGCAGACCCATGCTTATAGCAACACCATTTATAATAGGTAAAACTTTGAAGCATACTATATGTCCATGGACAGATGAATAGATGAAGAAAATGTGGTATTTACATTTGAAGGACTGTTACTCTGCCATAGAGAAAGAAAAATGAGTCAGTTTTAGGAAAATGCCCCTTCAGACCATGTTAAGTGAAATAAATCAAACACACAAGTTTAAATATTTTATTCTTTTCTGAAAAACCAAAATTATAAGTAAAGAGCAAAATAAAAGATAGATAATAGGAAGTAGGGAGATATCTCTTCCTTAGATGGAAAGAGGATCAAGAGATGGAGAAGGGAGGGAGAAGAAAGAAAGGGGCTGAAGAAAGGAATTAAGATGTGTTACAGATGTGTACCTACTCCACATAAGAAATATAAACATGTACTACAAAGATGTACTATTGCAAATAAAATAATAAAGAGATAGTAGAAATAAATAATTTAATTCTAGGCAGAGGGAATGGCATAGTGAAAGGACATGGAGACAGTAGAGCAAGATACATTGCTGCAGCAGTATTTTCAATGAGTCAATAGATATTTAAGTGGATATTGTGGGCTGGACGCGTAGAGATGTGTTATCTCTGTATGGATAGGGCTGTTGGCATAGATAATTCCATGAAAGGGTTTATAAGCTGCACTAGGGTGCTGGGAAGTAATTGAAAAGGTTTAGGGCTTGCCTACAGTATGGCTGAACAGATTCCAGAGGCTCAAGACTGGAACAGGGATATGGATGTAGGATTCAGTAATCATATTGAAGGCTTTAGTGTCATGGACTGTTAGTAGCTGTTAGGGTAGAAGACCTGAAAAAATTTGAAGTATCATTTGGGAAATAAATCAGTAAAACTTTTAATAAAAGAAGGTAAAAAACTCAAAGAAACTTGATTTCTGGCTTCAGTAACTAGATCTCTTATATTACAGTGTACTTAGCTAGACAAATAGAGAAGGGAGGACATGGGTTGAATTAGAGATGTTTTCACTTTTGGTTACATTGAGCTTGTAAATGTCCAGTTGCAGCTGTTGAACAGGCATGAAGCCTTTAAGTCTTGAGTTCGCCAAACACTTGGAGTGGACATTGACATTTAGGAGTCCCCAGCTGATACATGGTAAATCATAAACATGGATCAGGACATGATGCTCAAAGAGAGTGTTTAGTGAGTAGAAAACACATGGCTCAGCTTTCACTGCTGGAAATCTTCTTCCCCCCACATCATCATGTTTGATTGTTCTTATCTTTCAAGAATCATCTTTAATGTCACCTTCTCAGAGGTTCCTCCACCTATCTTAATCATTGATCATATCCCCACAACATGACCATATTTAATGCCTTAAAAACATTATATCAAATTATCTTATTTGTTTACTTGTTTACACTTTTTCCCCCTATGTAAATTTGCTTTCCTTAAGAACATGTGTTTTATTAATTGTCTTCTTTGCTACTATTTGTCAGGAGTCTGAAATAGTACTTAGCATGTAGTTAATATTTACAAATATTTATTGAACCAACAAAGGAAAGAATTGTTAGTAGAATGTTGAGAAGAAATGAATGGCTAAGAAGATTTTAAGACATTTTAAAAGACTACAACTTTCAGACACAAATGATCATGGTGACCCCATCTAAATTTAGAGTGATAGATACCTGTGTGCTACTGATGCTGGGTGTAGACTCAGGCTTTGCCATAATAGAGCTTAAGAGCTTACAGTTTAATGGGAAAGCAGTCATTAAGTAGTTACAGGTGTGGTTATAATTAATAAGAGTGCTATGGGAGCCCAAAACTGCAAGAGCTGTCTTTCAATAAAGTGGTAAGTTTACTTGGAGTAATGGGTACAGATACAAGCTAGTCTTGAATTGCAGAGTGACAGCTGTAACATAAGGACAATGAAAGATGATAGACAGATGGCAAGTACTTCTATAAAGTACCCAGGAATGGGAAAGATATGATTTCTACAAACAGAGTTTATGTTTTTTTTGTTTTGTTTTTTAGAAGGAAAGACTGGATTAATTTTAAATACTAATGGAAAGAAGCCAATATAGTAGAAGGGAAAGAAGGTAATAGAAAAGAGTAGTCTCTTAGATGGGAGGACTGAGGTGGAAGCATTGGCCTTTTGTAGAAGACCACTGAGAAAGGATGCAGGCAGTTAAATTTGTAGCACAACCCAAGAGGAGTTCTCAGATGATGCCTACTGTTTTCTCTATGAAGGAACAAAGAAGAATCATTTGCTAAGAATGAAATTGTAGGAAGTGGGTGTTAATGTGAGAGAAGAGAATAATGGAGAGTATTGAAAATACCAAGTGGAAAAACACAAGGGTAAGGAAATGAAACTTTGAGGGCTTGTTGGACAGTTTTAGTAAGCCAATGAGGGTTGAAGTTTCTGATAGTGTAATGTTTTCTGCAGCAGCCCACATTTCAAAGAAAATGGGCATTTGCTTTAACACAGTAACTTCTTTCATTTTTGGGAAAGTAGTATCTTCACTGGAAAATGTCCCCCAATCTGGATTAGGTGTCATCCCTGTTCTTCCAGCACTTCCATTTCTCACTGGTTTATATTTACCAAGCCTTAGTGTTGGTGCCTATTCATTTACAGTGTATTTTATAACTTATTTCCTCAGAGCCTATTATCCTATGTCACATATACAAAAGTATATATTTGTAATGAGTTCAGACATCAGCTCTACCTTCCCTCTGTTTCATATCTGTATAATATAGTACTGTTTTGTCCCAGTTTTTCTAAGGGTTCTAAGGTTCAGTTTTTCTAATTATTCAGAATAATATGTATTTATTTCTTACAGCTGCTATAATAAATAGGGACATAAAATGTGAAAGTGTATACTTTTTGTTGTAACATGTAATACATATTCAGGATATCTCTGGCTCCTAGCTTTAGTTTTGGATATTTATTGCAATTTAGATTTTTACAAATTAAAATCATGACTTCTGTTTCAAAGAAGTATTATACTTAGTTTGGATGCACTTACTATTAAAAAAATTACTCTGTTTATCTGGAATTTATTGATGCCTACTATGTGCTATGCACAAATTAGATAGTTTACCATGCTTTTATCTCATTTCATGGACAGATAGTGTTTCTTTAACTTCATCATATTTGGTTTAAAATGAAACACTAAAAATAATCACTTACCACTGGTTGTTACAATATCAGTCTTTAATTTGTCCATGTGGGAATGAAGATAAAAATCTTTAAGTGGAAATTGTTATAAATGTTTATCCTACTCAACAGCTACACTTGTGAATACAATTCATCAATCATAGATGGAGAAAGCAATTGTGCAGTTGTCTACAATTAACAGAACAAAAACAGTTGATGAATGTGCAGCTGAATTAAAGTACTCCCCAGGACAGGCTGAAATTATAAACTGGATCATTTAAAGGAATCTAACAAAGGATCTTTATAATTAAAACAAAGCTAAGTTAATGGGATGTAAAATTGCCTTTAATATCTTGGCAATAATAATTGGAATTTCAATTATTAAAATATGAATTGAATAAGGTAATAAGAAAGACTTTTTAAGGTATGGAATTGGAGTGATTGTTTCAAAAAAACATTAATTATTTGCCTAAAATAAGCCTTTGTTATTCTTTTGGAAAGAACACAGAATATAATTAATGAATATTCACTGTAAAAGGCCAGAATATATTAATGTTTAATACTCAGTTTAGCCTCAGGTTCATAAGATTCCAATTTTTATCTTGTTCTTTAAAATTAGAGAAAATATATAACGAATTTCTTGGGTTTTTAAGAGGAGGACCATATTGCATATAAGCCTTTATTATTCTTTTGGAAAGAATACAGGATATAATTAATGAATATTCACCATAAAAGGCTAGAATACATTAATGTTTAATACTCAATGTAGCCTCAGGTTCATAAGATTCCAATTTTTATCTTGTTCTTTAAAATTAGAGAAAATATTTAATGAATTTCTTGGGTTTTTAAGAGAAGGACCATATTGCATCCAAGTATAATTCTTTAGAATTTTATGGCCCCAATTTGAATGTTTTGTTTAACAAGTAAATTTTGGTTTGCTTGAGTCTCTTGTGTGTTTGATTTGGCAAAAATTGTGTTTTAAAACAAAAACCACAAGAAAAACCATTAACCAAAGTTTTAAGATAAAGCCTTTTTCTTAGAGTTGACATTTTGGTTTGATTTTTAACCAAAAATCTCTAGACTTTTAGAAAATGAAGTTTCTTCTCCATAATTTTTTCATGTGGAGCCTCATCTATACCTTTTCCTTACTGCTTTGTTTATTTTATATGTGTAATAAATGAATATACATGAAGGTTTGACAAATTAAATACAGCAATCTACGAAAATAATTTTGTCATGAACATGAGTTCTGTATTCAAAAACTGCAAAATTTATGTAATATTCAAAACTGATTATCAATAAAGCAAACCAAATAGACTAACACAGATGTGTGTATATGTTTGTGTACATGATCATTTTCATAGATGCAGCAAAAGCATTTGAAAAATCACCTATTCATAATAAAATCTCTCACTTAATTAGAAATTAAATATAATTCCCTTAATATGATAAGTGACATTTATAAAAACATAGCTAAGAATGTTAATGGTGAAAGACTGAGTGCTTTCCTCATAGAGTAAAAAACAAGGCAAGGATATTTTCAGCTATTACTTATATTCACCATTTGTTCTTCCTGATAACCAAGATGAGTTCAGTTAGACAAGTAGAAATTCTAAGATACCTAAAAATGATACTAGAACTAATAAATGAATTTAGCAGTCACATGTTACAAGATTATTATTCAAAATCCACTATGATGATACCCGAGGATCAGTGGAATAGATTAGAAGATGCAGAAACAACTCCAGACATACTCAGCCACCTCATCTTTGATAAAGGAGCTAACCACCCTCACTGGAGGAAAGATAGCCTCTTTAATAAATGGTGTTGGAAAAACTGGATTTCAACCTGCCATAGATTAAAACTATACCCATACCTATCACCATGCACTAAACTAAGATTGAAGTGGATTAAAGATCTAAACATTAAGACAGACACTAAAATTGCTGGAAGATAAGTTAGGTAGAATTCTTGAAGACATTGGCATAGGAAAAGACTTTATGAACAAAACCTCAGTAGCATGGGAGCCAGCACAAAGAATCAACAACTGGGATCTCATCTTATTAAAAAGCTTCTGCACAGCAAGAGAAGCCACCAACAGAGCTAAGAGACAACCTACAATGTGGGAAAAAAATTTTAGCAGTTGTACCTCAGACAAGGGTCTACTATCTAGAATATACAAGGAATTGAAAAAAATCAGACCCCCCAAATTCAAAGACCCAATTCAAAAATGGGCATCTGAATGAACAGACATTTCTCAGACAAAGAAGTAAAAGCAGCAAATAAATATATGAAAAAATGTTCAACAGCACTGGTCATTTGAGAGATGCAGATGAAAACAACACTGAGATTTCACCTCACTCCAGAAAGAATGGCTGCTATCAAGAAATCAGCCAATAACAAATGCTGGCAGGGATGTGGAGAGAAAGGAAAACTTCTCCATTGTTGGTGGGAGTGCAGACTGACTGGTGCAACCACTATGGAAATCACTGTGGAGATACCTCAAAGAACTAGGGCTAGAGGGTCCATTTGATCCAGCTATTCCTCTGCTAGGTATCTTCCCCAAAGAATTAAAAGAATCATACCACAGTGATATATGTGCACCCATGTTTATAGCAGCACAGTTTGTAATAGGTAAAACTTGGAAGCAGCTCAAGTGCCCATCATCTGGCAACTGGATAAAGAAGATGTGTTTTTTTATAAAATGGAGTACTACTGAGCCATAAAGAATGAGAAACTAGAGGCACTTACAGCTAAATGGATGCATATTGAGGCCATACTCTTAAGTGAAATAAATAGGACACATATGTGTAAATACAGAATAGTTTCTCTAGTGTGAGAAACTGAAAGTGTAAATAAGGATTAAAATGAATAATTAATAATTTGAAATAGGAAAATGTCCAAAGGTGTAGGTGTGATGGGAAGGGAAGGAGAAAGGGAAGAAGTGAAAGGAAAAGTATGAGAAAAGAAAAAAAATGGAAATGAAATTTATGTAAATAGGGAAGGGTGGAGCCGGTGAAGGGCACACAGGCAATGGGGAAAAAAATAAGAACTAAGATACATCATGTACAGGTACAAGTACATGTACACTCAATGATAAATGTAAACATATTGTATACCTAAAATGTACCAATAAAAGAATAAAAAAATCCACTATGATGTTTTAAAAAGATATAACAAAATTATTATAATATCAAAAACATGAAATATTTAGAGACGTACTTTTAAAATATTTAAAAGTCTTGTACAGTGAAAACTTCAGAATATTTCTGAAAAGATTTTTGAAACAATTACAGAAATAAACCATTTTCACAGATCCAAAAACCGAAACTGTTAACGATGTTAGTTCTCCTCAAATCATCACAAAGTTAACAGATTGTACTGGCTTTTGTTGTGTTTGTTTGTTTTTGGTAGAAACTGGTAAGCTAAATTAAAACTATGAAAATACAAATAACTTACAATATAAAAGAACATAGCTGGTTAATTTGGATTACTTGATTTTGAGGCTTGTTCTGAGGCTGCAATAATTATGGCACTACACTATTGGTGTAAAGATGGACAGAAAAATCAATGAAAAGGAAGGGATATTTGGGATCTTAAAACTCAGTGCAAGCCTTGTCCATCCCTGCCCCACAACACCTTCGTGTGCAGATCACTGATTGCTTTGTTTTTTGGATTCAGATAGGCTGATTGGAGTTTAAATACTTTGAACCAGTTTCTTAGTGCTGGCTAGATCTTGCTTGTGCCATCAGGAGCTCAACTTGGGCTGTCCCTGGTCTCCAGGAGTTTGTTTCCAACTTTGCAATTCAGTGGCCTCAGTTCTAATTGCAGGTTGCATGAATGCAACCTAGAACAACAGCTCAGATGTTTCCTCCATTGTTCTTCCTGATAACCAAGAGTAAACAGGTAGAGCAGAATCCAAATTTTTTTTTATTAAATTCTTTTGTTGGTACATTGTAGGTATACAACCCAATTACATTTCTCATTGGGAATTGTACCTTTACATAATGCATCTTGGTTCTTATTTTTTCCCCATTCCTAGCCCTCCCTTCACGCCCTCCACCCTTCCCTATTTACAAAGACTTTATTTCCATTATTTCCATTTCTCAGCATTTTTCCTTTCCCTTCTTTCCTTTCCCCTGCCCCTCCCACTACCCCTACCCCTTTGGACCTTTTCTTCCTATTTTGCATTATCGATTATTCATTCTAATCATTGGTACATTTTAGGTATACAATATAATGACATTCATCATTGGAAATTTGCACCTTTACATAGTCTCTCTTGGTTCTTATTTTTCACCCTTGCCCAGCCCTCCCTTCAACCCCTCCATTCCTCCCTATTTACAAAGATTTCGTACCTATTTTTCCATTTTCGCATATTAATCCCATTCCCTTCTATCCTTTCCCCTAGACCTCCCACTTCCTTCCCCTTTGGCCCTTTTCTTCCTATTTCACATTACCTATTATACATTTAGTCCTTATTTACACTTTCAGTTTCTCACACCAGAGAACCTATTTGGTATTTATACATGTGTGTCCTATTTATTTCACTTAAGAGTATCACCTCAATGTGCATCCGCTTAGCTATAAATGTCTCTAATTTCTCATTTTTTATAGCTGAGTAGTACTCCATTTTATAAAAATAACCCCACATCTTCTTTATCCATTCTCCAGTTGATGGGCATTTGGGCTGTTTCCAAGTTTTAGCTATTACAAACTGTGCTACTATGAACATGGGTGCACCTATATCATTGTGGTATGATTCTTTTAATTCTTTGGGGAAGATCCCCAGCAGTGGAAGAGCGGGGTCAAGTGGGACTTCCAGTCCTAGTTCTTTGAGGTATCTCCATACTGATTTTCACAGTGGTTGCACCAGTCTACACTCCCACCAGCAGTGGAGCAGGGTTCCTCTTTCCCCACAGCCCCGCCAGCATTTGTTATTGGTTGATTTCATGATAGCAGCCATTCTTTCTGGAGTGAAGTGGAATCTCACCGTTGTTTTCATTTGCATCTCTCGAATGACCAGTGATGTTGAACATTTTTTCATGTATTTATTTGCTATTTCTACTCCTTTGTGTGAGAAATGTCTGTTCATTTCAGATGCTCATTTTTGGATTGGGTCTTTAAATTTGGGAGGTCTGATCTTTTTAAGTTCTTTATAGATTTGAGATAGTAGACCTTTGTCTGAGGAAGAGCAGGTGAAGATTTTTTCCCACATTGTGGGTTGTCTCTTCATACTGCTGGTGGTTTCTCTTGCTGTGCAGAAGCCTTTTAATAAGAAGAGATCCCACTTGTTGATTGTTTGTGCTAGTTCACGGGCAACTGAGGTTTTGTTCATAAAATCTTTTCCTACACCAATGTCTTCAAGGGTTCTACCTAACCTCTGTTCCAACTGGTTCAGAGTTTCTTTTTTAATATTTAGATCTTTAATCCATTTTGATTTTAGTTTAGTGCATGGTGAGAGATACAGGTCTAGTTTTAATCTTTGGCAAGTTGAATCCTAATTTGACTAGGCAAAAAGCTGTGAACCATTTAAACTTGGCTGTTGCCTGCTTTCCTGCCTTCTTGTGAACATTTCAGTCTTTAGTCTGATGAGACATTTGTTTCAGATGAATTTGTTGCCATCTTATCAATAGAGGTAGCAGGTAGGAGAAGGAATTTAGGGAGAATGAAGAACTAGCCTTTACTGTATCAAACACTTCCTTCTGCCTCCTCCTGTGATGAATTCCTTACACATATCCTGCTAGTTAATCCTCTTTCATAGCGTATACCACATCTTATAGATAAATAAACTCAAACAGTGGATGAATTGTTAAAGACTACATCATTACTAAAAATGAACAAGATGCTAGTTATGTTCCTTTCATGAAAGAAACATATATAAGAAAGACAGTGTATATGCATATATGTATTTGCACATAAAACAGGAAGGATAACCTAGGACATAATGAAAATGATTATATGTAAGGGACATGTGCAGTTGAAAATTAATAAAAATTATAGCAAAATTGTTGATTTATTAACAGATAATTATTTTCCACTTATATTGACAAATCAGCATTCTGGGCACATTCTTTGAAGTGAGGTCATTGTTAATATTAGTGTCACAAGAAGGTAAACAAAAAGAATTTGAGCAATATAGCACATAAATAGAAAAGCCCTTTGCACTGAAGGATATAGGACTTCCTCTTTGTATCATAAAATGTACGGTTAAACTCTTGCATTGATATTACAGAAGCCATTAAAAAATAATTTAACATTTTTTTAAAAAGTCAACTGTGGTGGCACAGTCTTGTAATCCCAGTGATTAGAGTCCAAGGCCAATCTGGACAACTTAGTGAGATCCTGTTGTAAAAGAATTTGTTTTTTAAAAATGGCTAGGGATATAGCTCATTGGTAGAATACTTGCCTAGTATGTACCAAGCCCTGGGTTCAATCCCCAGCATCACTACCACCACTCCCAAAAACCTGCCCAAACTGGGCAGAAAATCTGGATAACATTCCAAAGAAGATACACAAAAGGCTGAATAACACATGAAAAGATGTTCATATCATTTAGGAAATTCAACTTTAAGCCACAATTAGGTAGCACTACACATACCTTCCCACCTATAATAATACTCCAGCTGTGAGTGTGATTATATAGATTGTCAATGCCAAGGACTGGTGAGGATATACACCAGTGAAATACTTGGACCTAACTGGTTGAAGTGTAGTATGGTCCATTCATGTGGAAAACAATGCCAAATATACACTTACTATAAGATCCAATGTAACGTCAAGCTTTGGTATTTTCCTAATACTAATGAAAACATAACTCCACATTAAAATCTGTATGTGAGTAGTCATATGACCTTTATTCATAACAGTCAAAGACTGAATATAAACCAGATGCCCATTAAGAGTTGTGTTTAAACTAATTATGATATACCATTATAATGGAATGATGCTCACTAAATAAAAAAGGTTTGACCCACTAATACAGTAATATATATGGAATTGTGAAACTTTATGTAAACTGATAGAAGCCAGATAGTAAAGATTTATGTATGATTTCATTCATGTGACACTCTTAAAAAAAAGATGAAATTATACAAATAGTAAACAGTTTGCCAGTTGCTGCAAATGGCTAGGAAATGGCATAAAAGGAACATTTTTATATGATGGAAACATCCTTGGTTGTCGTTATAGTTAAATGAAATATACATTTTTTCAAAATACATGAAATTGCACATCTAAACTGTTTAATTTAATTAAGCAGAAATTATACCTCAATAAACCAGACTTTAAATATGCTGTACAATAAAAGTGATAATAATGGCTTGTTTGGAGCCTTTGGACAACATTATGTTAATTCTCAGTCAAAATAGTAAAAATAAAAGCCATATTGCTTCTTCTCATCTTTTGCCAAAGAAATGTGTTTTAGTTTTTATTATTGTCAAATTATTAAGAATTCCCTAGTTTTAGAATTTATACTGATTTTATTCAAGGAGAAAACTTGCTTTGGGATTCATATTCAACATATTGCAAATTCACAAAATTGAGAGCCCTTTTTCCTTGGGAAAGGCACCATACTCTGAGACAGCACAGAACAGCTTGGAAACTGTACCAAAAGCACAATAGTATTGTATACAGTTCTTCCAGGAATCATTGTATTCCATTTTGGCTATTTGTAATGTTACACCTGTTTGCTTTCAAATTTTTCTCCCAGATTTTCTCTTCATAACTTTGATCCATATTTCTCCATTTTTTAAGAATTTAAATAGAATAAGATGATTCAAAGAGAGCTGCCTTCTCTTTAGTTCTGCCATATTCCTGATCTAGAGCTTATTGCTATCAATTCATAAGCAGTATTCCATCTTTCCTTAAGCTTTCTTTTTTTATTTTACAACATGGATGAACTTTATTTTTAATTAATTTTATTGGTACATTTAAGGTATACAATACAATGACATTCATCATTGGAAATTTGCACCTTTACATAATCTCTCTTGGTTCTTATTTTTTCCCCTTCCCCTGCCCTCCCTTCAACCCCTCCATCCCT